>JBCJKH010018384.1:0-12055 GCA_039877255.1 Loriculus beryllinus | reverse complement strand
ACATCCGCGTCAGCCGAGACCCCATGACCTACCTGGTGTAGGAGCAGAGCAGCAGGACAAGACATCATCCCCCTGCTCATACTGCCAGGGGCAGACTAAAGCCATGCTGGACCTTGCCAAGAGACATTTCTAAGCTGATATTCAAACCAGGCACAGAAACTCTTCTGTCATAAACCTATCTCTGATCCTGGTACCACTCTGACTCCAGACAGCGATTCAGCCTGGGCATTTTGTAGGGGTAACAATACCATCAACCAAAGTGAAACACACACCAGATATAAAGCTATCCCAAACCTAAAACCAAAGGGTGTAAAGACACACACACCACCAACTTTGCACATGTACCTAATGCAGTACTGGGGTGATTCCCACTCCCGCACATCCTGCTTTGGGATGTTTGAATAAGCCCACAAAAGAAGGAACATTGAACTGTGTTGTCACCATCCTTTTATACATTCAGAGGAGCTTTTCCTCATTCTGTAACTTCCTATTTCCTTCAGCTTCTGGATTATTCAGATATATTTAAAATAATGGCTCCTAAATTACTTGGAAATGAGGAAAGGGGAGGAAAGGGGAAGAAAGGAGAGAGGGAGAAAGGGAATTATTCTGGCACTAACTTTTTCCTTCCTATCCGAAGATCTCCATTACTATCTGCTCTTGCAAATTCAAGGCACTCTGTCCCATCCTAACCCTCCAAGTGACTGAACACAAGTGAAACCCAGGATCTGCAGGATCTGTCTCCTTTCCACTTCCTTATTAGTGACTTTCAAAGCTGCTGAGAAGAATGCAGCCAACAAACCCCTGCAGTACTGTACAGGAGCCATTGTGATTCAAACCTCTCAACCTGCTCCCTGCAGAAGAGTGGTGACTTCAGAGCCATGGAAGTAACAAGTGGGTCAAAAATAAAGAGGGAAAAAGGGAAAAAGAAAAGCCAAATAAAAAGAGAATTTTGGCATATGGAAAACTCTATCATGAAACCTGCTCATGCAGCGC
The DNA here is from genome assembly GCA_039877255.1 of Loriculus beryllinus. Taxonomy (NCBI): domain Eukaryota; kingdom Metazoa; phylum Chordata; class Aves; order Psittaciformes; family Psittacidae; genus Loriculus; species Loriculus beryllinus. The sequence continues at coordinate 11,062 of JBCJKH010018384.1, read as the reverse complement.
TGCAGATGTTCTCCTATCAGAGTGCTCAAATGTGATGGTAAGTTATAAACTGAGATGATTTTTGTTCTAGTATGAGGAACCCCTACCTTATAGCCTTAATTTAAACAGGTTTAAGTTTGGGAGTGGTAAAAGGACCCCCTTTTGCCCAACAGACAGTGAGTAACCACACAGCATCCATCCTCAGCATGCAACGGCTGCAACTGGGGGCTTCCCATCCACTCTTTCCTACTGGGAAAACAAGCAGGCTCCCGAGGAGCTCCCACTGCTTCTGACCAGCAAATATCAGCAAGTGAAGGCTCATGAGAAGTGCTGAGCAACAAAGAGACAATCCCAGGCAGCATTGGAACCCCAGAGCATCCTATGGGAAGTGGGCTTTAAGAAACACATTCTTTTTACCACTAAACTGCCCAAAGTGACCACAAAACTATAAAACAAGGGGAGGGGAAAGAAAACAAGTGTGCTCACCTCTTGCACAAACGAAACAAAAGCCTACATTTACAGCTGATGAGGAGTGATTCCTTTTGGAATGGTTACTACAGATGAGAATGTGGGATGACACAAACAAGCTTCCTGCAGCAATACAGCCATCTCCTGAGTGATAGGCAATGGGACATCTGAAACATCTCACCATGCGACCTGTTTAATACAGAGAAATGCACCGTGTCACCCTGGAGTCAGGCTATGGCAGAAGACACCAGACAGCTGCAAGGCTGATTTGATTCCACCCAGAAGGACTGGATTAAAAGGAAACATTTACATCTTTAAAAGCTTCACAAAGTTAACTCAACTTTAAGATTCTGTTAAGAAAAAAACACATGGTTTTAGTCATTCTAGAGCCTGTTTTGAAGTATTTTGGGTTAATTTCTACAAAGATTCCTTTCCTCTGGAAAATGAGTTGCTCTAAAAGCCACTCCCAAGTATCTTCTAACAAACAGCGTTCCTTGGCCTTGCACTAGCAACCCTCCACTTCCATTAAACCCAGCAACAGCAGATGACTTGGGCTGCAGATCCAGGTCCACTTGAGCCGATTTCCCACCCAGACAGCCTGAAGCTAAGAAGGAAACCCTCACTCCTCCACTGCATCCCTAAGGGCAAAGTCACATCCATCTTTATTATGATCCATCTGAGCTTCCTCCCGCTGCTCAAAGCCACTTCTCCTCTCACCTTTGCTTGCTTTATGAATATCCTTATCCATGGAGCAGGCGGTGCAGCAGTGCTGGGGGCAGCGGAAGCCCCTGGACTCAAAGAGAGCCGTGGCAAACTTCCGAACGCAGGCCTCGTGGTAGAACTTGCCACACGTGTTGACAGAGCAGCGCTTCACGTCCTTGCCAGGGAGCTTGCAGGAAAAGCACGTGTGTTCTCCTGGGAAGAGAAGGAATAAGGAACAATCCCAACTGTAACGGGCAGTTCTTTGCTATGCAGATGCTGTGAACAGTTACAGCGGTTTGAGCAACACGGGCTCCTTCCCTTCAAACACTGGAGTTGCTCTAATCCACAGTAAAGATGCAACTGCTAACATAAAGATGCAACTGCTAACATAAAGATGCAACTGCTAACATAAAGACGCCAGGTTGGACGAAGCCTTGTGTGGCATGGCTTAGTGTGAGGTGTCCCTGCCTATGGAGGGGGGTTGGAACTGGATGATCTTAAGGTCCTTTCCAACCCTATTTCATGATTCTATGATTCTATGCAACTGTTAACATAAAAGTCTCTTATTCTGAGTAAAACTCTAAGCGGTTCTTTTCCTTTACAAGGTACTTGCATTTTCTTCTTTCCAGCTGGAAAAGGAGAATCTGGCCTCAGAGGCTGAAAAAGTAGGATCATAGAACCATAGAATGGTTTCGGTTGGAAAGGACCATAAGATCACCCAGTTCCAAACCCCTGCCAGATGTCTCACACTAGACCACATCACCCAACCTGGCCTTGAACACTGCCAGGGATGGAGCATTTACCACTGCCAGCGCCTCAGCACCCTCACAGTAAAGAACCCACTAGAATAACCCAACCAAACCCTCTCCAAACCCATGGAACTCACCACCTCTGGTATCTCCGACTCAAGAACAGCTCCTTAGCAGAGGGAGCTCCCTCCCCGCTTCCCAAACGTGGGAAAACACTCACCATTTTTACATTCAGCACAGATGAACTTCTCCTCAGGCATCGACTTCAGGCCAAGACATTCCATGTGGAAGACGCTGCAGCACTCGCCCTCGCAGGACACCAGAGCCTCGCCGGAGCTCTCACAGATCTGGAACAAGCAGACAAGCAGCTCAGCAGAGAACAGCAGGTCCCTGCTGTTCCACGTAAGGCTACCAGGGCTTAACAAAGAGTAAGAACAGGCTGAAGTCCCTCAGAGCTAAGGTGAGGTGGGAGAACTACTCTGCACAGCACAAAGACCTGGCCAGATTGGGCTGAGGGCAACACCAGCACTTGTTGCATCCTGCTCTTGTAGCAGCATGAGCATGGACAGAGCTAGGAGGGACAGAGCAGGAGCCCTCATGCACCTGAGCAGCAACAGCGGCGTCTTCCCTTACAAGTGACCAGGAAACTGGCCAGGAGATTCCAGGATCTTCTCCCAAAATACTTGAAAAGTCTTACTCTGTCCTAGCCTGAAAGACCATAGAGCAGAAAATGGCATCTACTTATGCTACAGAAATGGGCTGGAGAGCACCTTTTAGCTTTTGAGCCTTCTAGAAAGCAGGAGGTCTTATGAAAACTCCTAAAAGCCTTGACATTTTATCTCAGATGCTGAGGTATGAGACATGGTTAAAACAAAGTGGTGTAACTTGAAGTCTTACCAGCTCAAACCAACAGAAACAATGACAGAGCTTTGTTCCATCAGTTCCTTACAGTTCCATCATTTACCTGACAAACAGTGTCCTTTTTGTTTGTCCCAGTCCCTCTCCTGGACAGGCTGGAGTCCACTGACTGTACATCAGAGGCATCAGCATCCGCAGTAGCTGAGGGGCTGTCCGAACGCTTTCCAAAGCTACCCTACAGAGAGGAGAAACCCCTGGCACTCAAAAAGACACTTCCAAAGGACAAGCCCATTGTGAAAGAGCATTTAAATCACCACAGATTAAGAAGATCATTCAATACATCAAGAGATGGAAAAGGTCCCTGAACGCTGCTGAACTTCATGAGAGTGACCCAAGCAGCGCTGCCTTCTTGGCATTGCTTTTACCTGTACAACCAACCATAAAGGTATTGGGGTTCTACTTTTCCCAGTTTTACACCTTAGCCCATCAGCATCCTCAAAGAATCCCAAACCTTCCCAAAAGCAAGCCAAAGCAGTGACCTAACCCCATGCTTTGCCAAAGAAACAGGAACATTCGTAAAGACACATTCTATCCTCCTTTCTATCAACACAATGGATGGGATTAGAAAGAAAAAGACCAGGCTTTATTTTTCAGTCAATCAGAGACATGAAAGGAGTAGAAAACAGTGTTTGTACCTTCAGGAATACACAACCAAAACGCTTGTTAAATGAGCAACAACATGCACTTACCTGTAAGTCATTGAGTCCCCTTGAGTCAGAGTCAGACGTGTCCCTGTAAGCAGAGCTGGTCAGTTCCACATCGGTTGAGGCTCGACTCCTCTTCTTCAAAGGCTTGCAAGAATCTGAAATCTCGCTGGCACCTTAACACAACACACTGAGATTAGCTTTAATCTGTGTTCTTAAACTTCATAAAGGAAAAGGAAAGATGAAAGCTTGGATCTGGACTTCACTTGCAGCCTTAATTGTGATACTAGTTTAGTTCTTGAAGAGCTAACAACTGAAAACCTCCTTAGACCTTTTGATAACCTTCTGAACACGCTGACTGAGCAGAGCAACTACTACATTGTCTATGACAGAAGATAAATCCTTCCTCTTCGTCGTTCAGCTTTCAAACACAGCTAAGCAAAGACAACTTCTTAAGTACTTGAATTATGTGCTCACACCACATAAACACCATCCTTCCAGCTAGCAACACACAGCAAAAACCATTCCAGCAAACCCTCACAAGAGAACAGAGTTCAGCTTCTATCAGTTCATCACCACAAAGCATTCCAACCTCTGCACTTCACACGGAGCAAAACCCACTGCCCAAGTGGGATGGAGCCAGAGGTGTAAATACAGTTTCTTTTTCGGGTGTCACTCACCTTTCTGCAATCCTGTCTTCACTGCTGCCAGGGGAACCATTTCAACCTGTTTGAATAGGAAAATCCAGAGTTAAAACCAGAGGAATTTTTCTCCCTAGTATTAAAAAGAAAACATTGCAGTTTAAGCGATTAGCATCTCTGAACTCAGGTGCAGGCTGCCATCCCCTTCCCAGTGAGAGCCTTCTTGTCCCGTTGGCTTTAATCCTAGCTGTCTACGCTGAGTGCTGGGAGACAAGGCAGCCACACAGTCACTAGCAAGGGCCTTTCCAATCACTCCCTTGGGGCATGAAGATGACAGGAAAGCTTTATCCGTGTCCACGGTGGGGACGGGGCTCGTGTTGGCAGCAAACCCTGATGCTCTGTAGAACCCCAGACCTGTGTGAGCACAAGTTCCCTTCAATGGGCATTCATTGGGTCAGGGAGGCACTGAATGCATCATCTTGGGGTGCTTCCAGCAAGCCTGCACGCTCCGGATCAGGCTCCTGCCCTGTATAGAGCACTGCAAGGCCCAGCCCAAGGCACAGGGCACTATGCAGGGCTCTATACAGCTCAATGCCAGCATCCTCTCCGTAGTTTACAACCTCACAAAGCACTTGGAGCTCTGAGCCTAGAGCAGAAGGGCCCCTTTCCAAACTGTTCTGCCAATGAACATGGAGCACGGAGAGAATTTGGTGACTGCATGGTACCTATAGAAGAAAGCTGTTGCCTAAAAGCCTGGTTTTAAGGTTAAGAATTAGAGGTTATTGCTTTACAGTGGGGTTACATGGGCAGGGAGGAAGACATTTCGGAAATATTTAAGGATTATCCTCTACTTTATTTAAAAAATATTTTATTTTGTTGTACAATAAAAGGTAAAAACATACAATAGAAGGATTTGTATAGGATACATTTCGTAATACAAATATAAAATCTAAACAATCACTTTTATTTCTCCACTGGTCACTGTAACAGTAGCATGAACATTTGGTTTTTCCCATTAATTGTACTCGTTCCAGTTATAATTTTATACCAAGTTGTTGCAGACTAATTTGGGAATCAGTTGCAAGGAAACTTGACTTTGGGTAACAAATATTGTCGCAGAATTGTAAGAAGTTAGTAAGGTCTTTCTTCTTTCTTTAATATAACTTAATACATTCAAGGTTATGCGCATTACAGTGCATCTGGGTTTAACTTTTAGTCATATACTTTTCCTGAGAAAAGCACTTTAATGGTCATAGTCTTAGTTAGCTGGGGAAGAGGAGCACACCGAGCTAACTGGGACCCATGAAGTTCATATTGTTGGTTCTTCTACCTTTGTTAACTTAAGGAACGCTTACACACATAAAAACTCATGTGATGGGAGGGAGGCCGAGGCACCCCCCTATGAGGCTCATGGGGCTACGTTGGGTGTTTCATGCCCAACATTGAAGCTGCTTCCAAGTTTCAGCTAGAAACTGTCTCGAGCTGGAGCATTCTTCTGCTGAACACAGATGGAAACACTATGGCACCAAAAGAACGTATGGAAAAAGAGAGGAAAAAACTGGGTCCACTTTCAATCTTAGAAGTGAATGAAGTGCAAAACAAAGCGCAAAGGGCAAAGAATAAATTAAAGAGATAAAGATCATTTTCCCCCTTCCCATATAAATCTTTAGCCTGACTGTCCCTTTTTTAAAGGTCTCACTGGTAAAAGTTCTACTATCAAACAGTTGGATCCCAAATTCCCAGGTTTCAAGCGGAGAGGCCCTTGGAGAAGGAGAATCAACCACGGAAGGAAAAGAACCAACAACTTTGAGCAACGTGTTTAAAACGTGTGTTCTGGTTTAAGAGCAACGTCCATCCACTGAACTTCCCTGCTCATTCCATGCAGAACTGTATGGTAGTTTTGAAAGCAACAACATTTGTCTGTCTGACATCCGGATTAAAGGAATGCCCTGTACATGTGAGATCTACTTAAGGAAACGTATATCCCAGGAGATGTGTTTTGCTGATGTCTGCCAACATGAAAGTCTGACTATTCATCTTTTAAGTGAAATCATTCCTTAAAAGTCCATTCTCAAAAGTGGTCAGATTAAATCAGTCTAACTTCATTGGAAAAACAAAACCTCAATACAAACCAGCAGCTGAACCGAGAGCAAAAGGAAGGAACCTGGTGGCAATTCCATCAAAGAGAAATTACTGAAACCAAACCATTTTTTGCTCAGAACAGGAATCGCAAAGGAAACATGGCAGGTTCTTAGGAGTCTTGCATCAGTGAGTTCCCACTTCCATAGCCTGACTGATACTGTAAGATGCCAGTAGCAGAGTCACAGCAATGGTATTGACAAGGGGATTTCATGGAGGATAGTCCAAAACGAAACCCGATGGGGGAAAAATGGAGAAAAATGAAAAGGCACCAATATAAGCCACAACATTTATGAATACAATATATTTTAACTCTCTACATGGAGGAAGCCAACCTGCTCCTTTTTGATCTTCTTCTTTGGCACAACTTCAGTGGATTTCTCAGACTCTGAGCGGGTTCGAATCGATCTTCTCTGTTGCTTCTTTTCTACAGAACCTGAAGAAGGAAAAAGGTCTCCATTACACAATTCCTTGTATTCCCGAGGCACAGCGAGCTGCTCCACACCAACCCAACCGAGAAAGTAACGAAACCAAGACTTGTTCCTCTTTTGAATGCTTTATTTTTACATTCAGTTCCAAGCCATTTGCCAGCTGGTGCTGTGGCTGCAGACAACAACCTTCTGATTCCAGAGACAGGGAGATGAGCTTCCGAGAACAGACACCAGCAATGGAGCGAAACAAAAAGCTGGAATCAGCTGGGGGCAAACAGCACCTCCAGCACAGTCTTTGCTTTGGCTTATCTGTAACCAAATGGTCCACGTTTGGTGTTGATGGGAAGGTATCACCCCCAACTTCTTGAGCTGAACCGAGCTCCAAAGTGAAGATGCAAACCCCAGCTTCAGCTCTGTGCAACTGCTTCACTGCCTGGCACGAGAACATGGAGCAAGAACCACGCTGTAACATAGGTTGTCAATGAGACTTGAAGGCTCAGCTAAAGACTGAGAGGTGAGGGAAAGCTCAGCATAAGCAGAAGCAGTGATCACGGTGTGGTATCATCATTAAAGTGCAAATCAAGTCGTTGGAGATACTGCTATAGGAATCAAACTCAGATTAATGTGATAGCTCAAGAGATGGGAGTAGGAACTACTAAGCCTGGTGAAACCAGAAGACCTTTCTATGCTACAGGATCCCCACAGAGGGTGCACAGAGAAACACGGACACAGCACGGACACCAAGCACAGCTCCTGAAACCAAGCACAGGCTCAGAGCTGCACTGATGGAAAACTGGGATCTGAAGATCTACAGTGATCTGCTGGGGAGCATGACCTGGGCTTTCAGTTTGGGTGTTTCACCTAAAGAAGACGTGAATGGACAACACTTTGTGTCCTTCCAAACAAAAACACAAACTGCTGGCGCTGGGAATTAGCTCCCTGTGTTGACAGATACCCTGTCAGAGGTTGTAAACCTGTGTCTTCTTGTTAGGAGATGCATGATCTAGAGCGAGAGGCTTTAAACAGACATTGCAAGAAGCCTTTCAAAAGGACTACAGGAAAAACCCCATGAAAATTCACCTTGCTCAACGGGATGAGCATTTTTATGCCTTGGGAGCGTCTTTGTAACTAAGCCTTCCAGCCTAACACTGCACAAGTACAGACACTGAAGCTTGCTTGCAGAGGACAGGGATCTCACATACACTGATCACTGAGGTTTCTGACTTGGAATCTCATTTACCTTCTGTTTGGGAAGGGAGAAGGAACCAAACAAATGGATAAAGCAGAGCTGACACTTGGCAAAGGTCAAGAGGAAAAGGTTTGTGGGGTTTTTGTGTATTGTTAAGAAGTTTTCCACCTTTTTCTGCTTCCACCTCATGAGCATTTGTACATCCTGTGAGATGAGAGAAAACCCCAGTGTTCTGCTGCAACCTCAACTTTCTTCTTCCATACCCAAAGTAAAACTAAGCGTGTCTGAGGCTACAGCAAGCACAGGATTGCAAGCTCGGTAACAAAGGTGCAGTAGTTAACGGGGATTTCACATGGCCTGGACAACATCTGTGGTTGGAAAACAGAAGTTACTGCAAAGACTGGAGGAACTTGAAAAGCTCTTAGTTTAAGATGACTCAAAGCAGTGTCTTTTGAGGAACCTCCATCCCTTCACCAAAGGGCATCTGGCTCCTCTTGGGAATGATGAGAGGACACTGCAGACAAATGCCTGCTGGTAGGGAAAAGCTCAATCCCTTTGGAAGCATTCCCATTAGCTATTGCTCAAGATCAAACATTAAAAACACTGGTCTCCTGTTCCAAGCCCAGAAAACACTCATCCCATTTATCTTTCCCCTTCTTCTCCACCACTGTACTACAAATTAAAACTTCAAATAGCTTGTTCCAGGCGTTCCCTTTTCAGTCTCAAGCTCCGTTATTTGCTTCAGGGATGGTTCACCCTCAGACATGACTTGGTGCTTTATGCTGGGCCCCTAACCGTCTTCAGAAGGCAAAGATCATCTCATTTTCCTGATGGAATTAGCTGAAGTAGTTTAAAACAGTCATTCTCCTTTACAGAGGCAGGAACTCAAAGCCTAGCAAAGTCCTCATCCCGTTTTGGAGCAGTCCTTACTCAACTATGCCACTTCCAGAGCCTCCTCCTTTGATCCCAGCTGCTGTATGTCCCATTTGGTGCCAAAAAGCCATCACAACACTCCGTTAACACACAGCCACCACACTGTCTTCTAAACCACCTCCGCAAGGCATCCATCCCCCTGAACAGTGGGCCGTGAGCTGCAGACACCAGAAGTTCAAATCCCAGTGAATCCCACCCCAGCGGCATCCCGTGTTTCTGGGATCACCTGGGCTCCCCGTGTGCCGCATCAGCCACGCCTGTCACAACTATTAAACAGAAAGATGTTAATAATCATTATTAACTCCTGAGAAATGCCAGGGTCACTGTTTGAATGGGTATAATAAGAGTGCTCAAGGATGCTGCAGCTCTGCCTACCTGTGGACCCAGAAGTTGTTTCAGGAGAGGATGCGCTCTGCACCGCTGCTTTCTCATTTCTCTGACTCGATGAGGAATTCAGTTTCTCTTGTCCCTTGACACTTATTTCAGGTTTGCTCCCAACTCCCTTGAAAAGAGAAAGAAGAGAAGAGATCGTCTTAGCCTGTTTCTTCACTTGCAGTTGCTCACAGGCACACTGACCCCACTTCTAAGTCTCAGAACGTGTATGGGTGTATTCAACCCATACACGTGATGGTGTCTACTTCCCTGCAGAGCTTCCATCCCTCAATCTCCCCTTCCAAACAAGAGAACAAAACAAAGAACCCAGCGACTTTTCTAAACATTACCTTCTCTATAATGCTTAGGATGAAATAAATACCCTCCAGGGAGAGAGGCAGAAGAAGGAGGCAGAGAAATAGTCCTAAACCTTTTCCTTACACTGACTGTGACAAGCTGCTGTGCACCTGAAGGAAGCCAGGAGGCAGAACTCATTTAGAAGTCAGTTATACAAAATGTAGTTATTGCTTTTTTTTTAGTACATTATGAACAGTTTTGTTTCCCACAAATCCACTGGTTTAAGGTTTATAGAGAATTTCTGGATTATTTCAAGTAGGAAGCTGGAATTCCACAGCTTTAATACTTTGAATGTGTTACGAGCAAAGATGTGGCCATCTGTAGGGAGCTGCCAGTGGCCAGAACAGTTACTCCCAGCAACGTTTGGATGCACTAGAATGAAGAGTTCATGCACTACAAGATGCTGTTGTCACATCTGTCGCCAGATGTAACCCCTCCAATGAAAGGAACACGTACAGTGAAAGCTTTGAGGTTTAAGCTCCGCAATGAGACAGATTTGGGGTCATTTACAAACAGAAGTAGCTACTCAAAGTACATACCTTAGTGGAATAAACAAACTGATCGATGAGCTTTCCATCCCCAGCAGCATTCTGAAGGGCAAAAACCTGTTCAATTTTAACAACTGGAGACATGTTACACTTTTGGAGGTCCAGGTTATGCATGGTGATGGAAGCTGGTAAGGATTTCCTGGCTGCAGCCGTTTTCCAGGCGATTTTCACTGGAGGAGCCTCCTCTTCCTCCACACTCGACTGCCTCCGCTGGCTCTGCCTCCGCCCCTCAGCGCTCGAAGGCGATGCTGCTGCCCCAGTGGCATGGTCAGGCTGGGTGCTGAGCGCTGGCTTGGGTCTCCGGTTCTTCTTGGTCTCTGATTTAGCAGCAGCAGTCTTTTTGGCTTTTGACAAAGCCTCCTCTGGCTCTTTGTCTATATAAATGAAGGTGTATTGTTCTATCCTTTCTTCCCGAGTCATTTTCAAGGCTTTCTCAGCATGGGCAATACCAATATCCCACTGAGCACGCTCCCTTTGCGGCCTTGGTTTGCGAATCTTAAGGAACAAAGACAAGCAGCTAATTACACTGAAGACTGGGCCACAGACAGCACTTAAAATGCAGTCCTGAGGTTCTCCACACCTCTCAGGTACCAGATGTAAGTTTGCTCTCCATTTAGAGGGTATAAAGGTAGACAGTGAATCCCCTGCTCAGAGTACAAACAGACACTCGAGCTGGATCGTTATGATCATCACAATTAAAAGTGCTTGCCCCACGTTACAGCTTCACTAAAGAATAGGCAGTATTCAAGCCTGTTAGGAGAGACAGAATTAATCCTTATTTATCTACTTCTTAAATCCTCCTTATTTCTCTATAAACACTCTTCTCCTTCCACATCCATACTCTGCTTAGCCTATACGCTGACTGCCCCACAGGGGTTTCCCTAACAGACACTGCAGGTAACCCTCTGCACAAAGGATGCTCATCGTACCTTCTGCTTCTCGGAATGGTTGCTGGCCTGTTTAGCAGCCTCAGCCAGTAACTGCTCATACTG
>JBCJKH010018383.1:0-15907 GCA_039877255.1 Loriculus beryllinus | reverse complement strand
GTATTTTATTAACAGTTTTAGTGGCTGCACTACTAGCAAGGTGCCTGTGCCTTTTATCATTTTCATCTTTAAAACAGAACCTTATATTTTCACATCTTCAGCTGTCCCAGAGGGCAGCTAGGCCATCTTTAACAACATTAATTTCTCTTTATGACAGGACTAGTGCTGCCCCAGGTCTTCAGAACTGCCTAAAATGTCTGGAAAAGTAGATAATGAAGAGGATATTAGAATTGTAAACAAGAACAATTTGGTAATAAAAACCATATATTTTCTCCATAGGACTTTTGGCTTAATATTGTAGCAGCAAAAGTGTCACTAGTCGTAATTTGTTGATGGCCACTGTACATTAGTTACTGTAGGAGCATGTACATAAAGGGCAAGAACTATTGGCTTTGCATTAAAGAACATCTAAGATGGGTAATACTAATTTACTTGTTTCGATTAATCTCTTTTGTTTGCTTTTATTGCAGTATAATCCTACAAAAACCCCTCACATGTCCTGTATCGTAAATCCTGCAGCTGGTTAGGAAAAGCTGCTTTCTGTGTCTGGAAATGCTGGACAAGCACCTCAGCCATGCTGTCTGCTCAAGCTGAGGCACCCTCCTGCCCCAGGAATTAGCCTCACCTCCACAAGAGGCAGATTCCTGAATACGGAGCCAATTGAAAGACTGAAATGCTGGTATCTATTCTGGTATGATTATGTAGTCTACTAGCTGCACATCCCTGCCTCTGACTACCAATACATCCTTTATTGCTGACAGGGTTTATGAGTGTGATATGATGGAGAAAGAAACAGTAGATTTTTCCCAAGAAGCCAAGCACAGCTCTTTGTCCACAGAGAATGTGGGAGGGAATTATAAAATGGTAAGCATTGTAGTCTGCAGATGTCATAAACAGGGCTATCTTTTCATCTTAAGGTGCACAGCCACTGAGAAAGTTCATGCTATACTTAACCTTTGGCCCTCTGCTGATCTTTTGTTGCCCTGCATTAGTGTGCTGAAATCTGAAAACATAATCCTTACAATACCTACCACCTTCCTTTCTTTATTTTAGCAGTATGGTTTTTCTTCATAATTTGCATCTGCTACTTTTAGCAGCCTAAACAGTCCAGCTTCTTCCCCCCAATCACCAGAGTGTAGACTTACTGTATAAAACAAAACAAAAGGAAGGAAACAAATAAACAAAAAACTAAAAAAAAAAGGACAAACAAAAATGAAACTGAAAATCCCAGGCTGTACCGACATATTTCGTATTAGTTGACAGCAGTGTGTGCTTCCTGTTAGAAACTTAAAGACCTTATCAGTCATCTTGTTTATTCAGAGTATGCAGGATTTCAGTACTAAGTATTTTAAGCTAATTGGTCCAAAACTAAAGTGTCACATTATGCACTTTAGTGAGGAAAATAAATTGGCTGGATTTTCTGAGATTTTTTTTAGAGTATATGCACCCCTCCGCTTCCTCCACCACCCTCCACAGTTAGGACAACAGTTTTTCTGTCATTAATTCAACATCAAATTATTTCCTTGGTGAACCAGTCCCGAGGCTAATGAGCTGCTGGTGCTTGGAGTTTGCTTCATTGTTTTTAGTGGAGTTTCAGATGAGGGCATGTCACTTTAAGGCTCAGTGGTGATGCAGGATCATTCCCCAGACAGGGCTCACTCAGCCTTGATATAAACTGAAAGGCTAAAATGAACACTCTTCTATTATTTAGGCACCTGTCCAGAGGTTGGAAGAAATCCTACTTGTGCGGATTTAGCTAAAGAAAGCAGAGATAACCACCTTGCCTTCTGTGTCTAATAAGATGTGAAAGGGGAGAATTAATGAGTATTACACTGTATTCTCATGTAAAAAGCTGAGAAACAATACTCTCTGAACACTGGCAGCGATTCCTGTCATTTTCAAATGAAAAGGACTATTTGTTTCCAAATTACACCAGCCGCTGGAATGCATACATATATGGCTCCAAAATCCTCATTTTGTGAAGTAAAATTACCTTTCAGTAATTCAGTCACTGCAGGCTTTCCCCCACTGACTGGTCAGGAGCTATCAGATAGCTTGCAGCTGCAGGCTGAAGCGGGACCATTTTTTTTAAGGACAGGCAGTTAGTTAGTAGAGCCATCAGTGTGGCATCTGTCATCCCGCTAGGCCCAAATTGTTTTCTATGATGGATGTCACAGTCTGTATGATCAAAATAGGAGCCCTGCTGCTTTTAATTGCAAAATCGGAGTACTTGCACATTTGTTATTATGCTGAGGTTATTACCTCACACAAAATGAATTAACAGGTGAAAATAATTGATGAGAGGAGTCTTGTGATTTTTAGCCTCTTCAAAGAGACTTTGTAATTATGGCATAATGAATGTTCTGAGACATATCTGTGGGGGGCAGCATGAGACCACCAAAGATCTTTTTAGATTGATGATAAATTCACTGAAATCTACTGTAATACTGCTTAAATTTACTTAGCAATTAGTTTAATAGGCCCACATGATTCATGATAACGTAGTGAGAATTTTTAAATAAGTTTGTTCCATCCATCTATAAATTAAGCCGCTTACCTCAGCTTTCTTCCCAAGGTGATGGAATATGTTAACTAATCAGACTTTCTGAAACAAAGATGATGCTGGGCAGGAATTTTGGTTACTGGAATACATTTTTGTTTAAGTAATTCACTGCTTTTCATCTTACAGAATGTGAATCTCCCACACACACATGCTGCCACCACCCCTTCCACTCTTCTCATCAAATTTTGTCCAAATACAGTATTGATAGTCCTTTAGAACAAGGAGACTGTGCAGTTGTCTTGTGAAGTAAATCGTTCAAGCATTTTGTAATCTGAAGTAATTGTTCCTGGCTTTCTGACCACTATTCCATTCAGACTTGGTCATGTTTCAAATTCATGCAGCCCCTCAGTACAGCCAGATTGACGCACTTCAGTCCATCTCTCCTCTCCCTCTGACATTCTTTAGTTGCACAAGGTATCTGCAGCACAGCACACTCTCCCATCAGGCTGTCCTGCTGATGCTGAGGGGGAAATAGGCTTTTATTTTATTTTTGAATTCCTGTATTAAACAAGCAGGACTGGCTCACCAAGGAGCCCATTTGCATGCGATGTCCGTTCAATTAAGCACATAAGCAGATTTAAAATATCAGATTTAAAAATGCCAATTTTTTAAATTGTAAAGTAAAAAGCAAAAATTGTCTGATTAATTCAATAACTAGTAAATAATTCACCATATAAAACTCACAGGGGAAAGCCTCCACATGGTGTATGAGCAAAGTTCATCCTTTTTCTGTTGCGCATTACGTTATTGACATACTAGATACATTCAAACACCTCAAGGTTACTCATTAATTTGCAAGAGTTTAAATCTAATTTAATTCCAGCTACTACTGACATCCTGAAGCTGCTACAATAGGGTTTGTAACGTTTCTGCCTTCAGTTCAGACAGTGGGCTAAGGGAAATAGGCGACAGAGGAAGAGAGAAGTTGCTGGTAATTAGAAAATAACAAAGAGAAACGGATCTTGGGAACTTGGCTGATAGGTCACATGGGGCTTTTCACTAATTTACTATACTACCATAGCATCTCCCCATGCCCACAATACATTATTTAGTATCATCTCAGGTATGAGGGGCACAAAGATTAGGTAAGATTAGATATAGACAGATGTGCACAGAATTTACTTTCCTCACAAGACAATGACACCTTGTTTAGTGAAAATTCCATTTATTCTTGGGAGATTTTCTATCTTCAGTTTTGAATGGTTTTCTAAATAATATGTACATCACCCTGGTGAGCTAAAATGACATGTATCGCTGGGACATGCAGCTGATGTTCAGTTACTTCCTTTTACATTCTGATCCCTTCCCTCATGAACACACCATTTAAAAAAAAATAATCTTTGTGGTTTCTTCTTTATTTTATTGTAGTAACATTTCACATCAGTAGTTTTGTCTCTTTTTTTACATTATGCATTCTTTTCAGATTTACTGTAAATGTTTGGTATTTAAAAGTACATAGTATCAAAGGGTCTCAAGAAAAGAAAGAGAAAATGCCTAGCAAGAACATATAATAAATGCAAGACAACTAGTGGATTGCCCCACATGTGAAGCAGACTGTGGTAACTCATATCAGGCTCCCTGTCACTTGCTGA
Source organism: Loriculus beryllinus (assembly GCA_039877255.1). Lineage (NCBI taxonomy): Eukaryota > Metazoa > Chordata > Aves > Psittaciformes > Psittacidae > Loriculus > Loriculus beryllinus. The sequence continues at coordinate 11,752 of JBCJKH010018383.1, read as the reverse complement.
GACATTTTTCATAAACCCTCACACGCTTGCATTTATCTTCAGTACAAACCCCAAGATGAATTCTCCAAAGACACTAACAATAGATAACTGCTTATTAAACAAAACAGTCTATTCAAGAATAAGTATAGCATCCGTATTAGATGTAGTAAGATGTTTATAAAATCAAATGAACATTATGTCTTTCAGCTTGATGCTATATGCTTCTTTATGAAAAGTTTTTCAGCATTTGGTTATAATCATAATAAACATGAATAAAAGACCACCAGAAGCTCTAGTTTAAATATCACCTCTGGTGGCAGTTTGATTCATAATGTATAGGTGCATTCTCTGGATAACTTATAATATAGTAGCATTAAAATTAGGAAAAAACAGGGCCAAGGGAAGATAGCTCTGAATATATTTCATGTCAATGGACACTGCAATATTGTTATGGACGTCCTTTTGTTAAAAGCATTTCAGAATCCAACTCATAACTTAACTTAAAGAACAGTAGAATGTACCATTTCTGTCCCTGGGGAATTCTGAAAAAAAACATATCTGCTACAAAAAAAAAAACAACAACCCCCCAAAAGAAAACACAAAGGAAAAAGCAAACAAAAAACCGCAGCAGAATTGTGCACGCTCTAAGATAGCTTTAAGACAAATGATACACAAAAATGTGCTGCATAATTGACTGCAAAAGCAAATACCAGTTATCTCTTTTCTTTTGAATGAACTATGCAAGTGCAAATGTTTATATGGTGCCCAGTGACTACAAACAGTTTCAAATAGAGTGTTGTTTTTCTAAATCTAGTTTTGTATCTATACATTTGATATGTTGTTTAACTATCACAGAATGTAGAATGGACTGAATAGAAATAGCTGCATTATTCATGCGTCACTATAAATATTGGGGAGGTTATGGTTTGTGAATTACATCAGCAGGCAAATCCAAATCCTGCAATTACTATATAGAATTACAAGGTTAATATGCAATGAGGTTGCAAATTAATCTCATAGATGATGTAAGAATGTTAGCATTACGTGTAACCTTGGTCCTGATAGTGCTTTCATTCAGTAATTAAACTGAATTTGACTCTGGGTCTGTTTTCTTTAGATGGCCCCTGTTCCTGAGTAATACCCCATAGGAGCCCCACACTACTGATGTATTACATTAATATATCATCAGAAGCAGTTGTCATTCCAATGATATATTAGTGTAATACACGAGAATGAGGCTCACTGATGATGTATTTAGTCCTTACAATATGGCATTGTCCAGAGAAGCAAGGGTCCAATAAGAGATTCATTACAATTACAGTATGAAGTCAGCTAATGCACTGCAGGTTGGGAGATGCATTTCTGGTACCAGGTAGGTGATTTTGATGCCAAATACGACACCTCATCATTGTTTCTGGTGCTGTAGACTACAAAATTTGTGACTGCAGTTGAAAACAATTTTTAAAAAAATGGACAAGACTTCTCCTTTTTACATCTCCCTTTTCTGCTATGCTGCTCTTTGTGAGCTATGTATAACATGTAAGCTATTGTTTCTTTTTTCTTCCTCTTGGTGTATTTCTCTGTTCTGAAAATGTCCACATCTTAGACCTGGGATCTGCATTTCATGAATGATTGGGAAGCATTTTTCACTTCCTGGAATCTCCCATAAGCTAATATTAATTAAGAATAATGGTAAGATCTGCATCCTGGTTTGTGTGTTGATTTGATAGCTTGTCATCAGAGCTTGCGTAGCTGCTGAAGCTGTTTTTCCCCAGTGAAAGATAAAGTTTCAGGTATCACTGTGAGTCACTGACACTTCTGAAATAACAAATAATTTTTCCCACTTCTTACCTTAGAAAAAGCTGCAGGTGGATGATTATTTCCACTCCTATAAGAAGTGGCCATTGTTGCCAGAGCTACGAAATAAGGAAGATTTGAAAAAAACCATTTTGTTTAAGGGTTACTAATACATTTTCTGCTAATAGACCTGCAAAACATGCTCTAAATGTAGATGAATTAGAGAGAGTTGTATTCAGCACACTCTATCTACCCCCCACTGCTCTTTCTGAGAGGACAAAAAGAGGAAGAAGGAAAAATTGAGACTCTCAAATGTTTATAATATAGGGCTAAAAGAAGGAGGGGGGTTTTATGCATTGAGAAAGCAGTTACTGCTCACTCTCCTACAGCCTTTGATTGCATCATAAATAAAACGGTAGTGCGAGTCATCCTGTACATTCGATGTATTGAGACACTGGCTGGAAGGCCAGTTGAGAAGTTAAAATTATGGTGGCAGACCCTTAGGCTGGTGATGTCTGGACACAGAATTAAGTGATATCCTCATTTACTGAAGAGGAAAGAAAAACATGCTGTAGTTTTATAGCATTTTCTCGTCAAAGTATCCTGCTGTTTTGTCCTCGTCCTGGGATGATTAGCTCGGGAAGAATAAAGAAAAAAGGTGAAAAAAACCCAACACAAAACAAAAAACCAAACCAAAATGAAACAAAACCCCAGCAAAAACCAGGAAGATACTGAAATATAAGGTAGCATGATGAATTTCAATTGATAACAGCGTCTGAGACAGGAAATCTGATTCAACCTTTGCAAGAGGAAAAGCAAAAGATGATGAAGCAGTAGGTAATGGAAAGGATGTGTGACAATGGGATGAAGAGAGGTGTAAGTATCAGTGGATCTACAATGATTCGTGTATGTGGGGATAACCCCCCACATAACTTTTAGACGTATGTCTAGAATTTCGAACTAACAACCTGTAGATTGATGAACCTATGAACCTATAGCTTCACCATGGACCACCAGCCTGTGTTCCCTGAATGCCAGTCTCCCCTCTGCTACATACTGGTTTTGCTGGTCAGATGAAAAGCAATAAAGCTATAGTTCTGGGGGCTTCACTGTGATAACCCTGATCAGCTGAGTGGTGGGTTGTGTGCTGCCAGATGATGCCCACCTAGGGTCTCATGTTGTGTTTCTCGGTATGTAGGTCAGAATTTCTTCCAAACCAATTTCTCTTTAATTAAGGATTATATTTGCACCTGGATTTGGCCTCAGGTATGAGAAGTTTCGTGGCTACTTTGCAATTCTGACATTTCTAAGATAAAGGTTTCAAAGCCCTTGAAAAGCTTAAAGGCCAGCCTCCCAGCTCCTCCAGCATCCCTCCTCTCCACTCTGATCTCCCTTTTTCTCATAGAGGGAATGTCCCCTTTTCACCACTGCTTCACCTCTCCCATCCGCCCTCTTTTCTGGTTGTCCATCTCTTCCATGAGAGTGACTGTTTCTTTTACACGCTTGGGCTTGTTTCTTCATGCCCTTTACTCCCCATTAAAAGCATGGAAGCTGGAAGAGGAGCCCTTGGCCTCTCATGTCTCTTCACCTGCTTTCATACTAGTGGCCAGCACAGGTGCAGCCTTTTTGCTGAGACTGTATGAGATGAGCTATCCCACCATGCTCGCTCCCCTCAGGGTGGAAAGCAGCTAATCTAAACCAGCTAGTCTGAACCAACTAATCTAAGATTGACAACCTCAGAAGAGACAGCATTAGCACAGGGTCAGCCTGAACAGACTCCATGTCTGCACTTTCCAATGCAAGAATAAGTGTTGAATACCCAACACATTTTTTCCTAACATCTATCTCTAGCTTTCAAACCCTCTGACTGGTGAAAACGAGACATGAACCTACAAAGTGATTTGACCAAGTTGCTTCTGGTTTACCCTAGAAATATACATGTTAACCTTTATTTAAAACTTTAGTTTACCTTCAATGATTTTTCACTAATATCCCCTTCTATTTTGCACTCTGCATATTTGGTAAGGTCTGCCTTTTGTAGGTCATTCACGTGAATATTTTCCTGAGAATGCTTTACCATTAACTCTTTTTATTTATAAGTACCTATTCTACAGCCTAATGGAAAGAATGTATTAAATGTCTTTTAATTTGTCTTAAGTCCTCTTTTTTTAAAAAAAGTCTGAGGTTCCTTGTATCTTCTACATTTATTAAGATTGATCATGATTGCATATAAATGTCCAATTTACCAATGTCCTTGAGTTTTCCAAAATATTATCCTCATTTCAGGAAGCTTTTTTCCTAGACTTGCTATTAAGTAGTCTAATTCTTATCTAAATGTGCTATCAACAGAACCATAAAGTATTAGACTCAACTTCCCTGTATTTGGCTGAATAATGATATTATCTACATGTATGTGTGCCTAAAACAAGCTAGTAAAAAAAGAAAACTAGAAAAAGAAAAAATCATATTTCAATGTCATCATAAAATAACATAGGAAAGGCAAATCATAATTAGCATTTAATGCTCCAATGTAGTGGACCAATTAGGCTTTAAGTATTACCATAAATGTGTCTTTCAAACTAGATAAAAATGTGTTTTTTCCAGGCATAGCTATTACAGAAACTTTTGCTTTTCTCTCAAATGTGTTTTCATATAAACAGGCTTAATTAATTGTCTAGAGAATGAAATAGTCTTTATATAGCAAATGCACTGTGCCAGTTAAATACAATGTTGATTATATATTTCTCAATTATTTCAGTGTTTATACTAAATTCATCAACAATATCTACACTAACTAAGGTAAAGTTTCGTAGCAGGATTCTTCTGTCTTTTTTTTGCCAGTTATTTTTCACGGGGGGAGCCCAGTGCTGACCAAATGTAAATGGTTCTTTTGTCAACAAAGAATAAGAAAAGAAGAAAAGGTTAAACGAGCACTAGGGGGTGGGGAAGAAGAGTAAGAAGGTACAATGTCACCTCCATGCTGTGACAGCCATGAATCAATTATTCACATAGCAATTGGTAATATTTCTGAAATGCTGCAGACTAGCAAGAAAATGTAAAAAGCATTTTCCTGGAGACTTCATGATTTTTCCAAGTAAAAACCATAAACAAAACCTGAATGGGGCAATGTACGTGTGTGGAGGGAATATGCTGAAGAGATTAACAATAGTAGAGGGATATATTATTATGGAAAATACATTCAGAAGGCTGGCAAAGGAAAAAGAAACAGTATACAGGATGAAAGGGTGAAAGTGCTGGGCTCAGCTACTCATGGTGAGATTAATGTGATTTTTAAAAAAAATAAAACAAACCAGAACACATTACAATATCTAACAATACCAACATGTATTGATTTCAAATTTATTTCCTGTACCAACACTAGTAGCATAACACCCAGGGAAAAAGAAAGGAGAGATCTGCAGAAATGCTTAACATCATGGTAAACGGAAGGAGAGCGATTGTCTCAAAAGAAAAATGAATTCTGACCATCACTCGAGTTTTGTGCTTTCTTCATTAGACCTTGTTGTAGATACGATTTCAAAGTAGGATAGGCCTTACACAATATCATGTTTTCTTAAGAGAAACAGGAATATGAAATTTAGTATCCCCTGATAACAATGTATAGAATGCACTTTAGAGCAAAATATATTCAATCCTGACCTTAAAATAATATTTCTGCTTCCAATGGTAGGTTTTCCTTAGGCTCAGAGAAGCAAAAAGATTCCAAGAAATGCACATTTTCTCTAAGCTAGTGCAAAATCCCAGTTCAACCATTTGATATTTTATTCAATTAGAAAATAAATAAAGGCTGGGGTGAATCATAGAAAAAAAATGCCATATGGTATGTTTTTCTCCACTTAATTTGCAGACAAGTGACTGTAAGATGAAAGGACAGATCACAGAAATGCGGGCAAAATTTCAGTCAAAGCAGTCAGTGTCTATACTAAAATAGAAGGGGTCCAATCTTTCTTTCACGGAATTATAAATGGTTTGTATGGGCTGTAATGAGAGACCCTTTGAGGGAAGAGCAAGGCCCCAAACTTTTTATTTTTAACTACTTAACCATCTGACTTTTTACTCTCTAATTTTCTTTGCTCCCTCAGATCTTTGTGCGACTCCCTGGTTTGTCATGCATTCCAAGCCACAGGATGTGTCAGCTTAGTGATACTCATTAGCTGGTCTCTGCACTCCCAGCTCCTTCAGCCTCACTCTTCTCTACTTCTATTTCCTTCTTTCTTATAGAGAATATGCCCCCTTTTCAGGACTGCTTCTCCCACTTCTCTTTTCTGGTTGTCCATCTCTTCCATAAGAGTGACTGTTTCTTTTACTTTTACACACTTGGGCTTGTTTCCTTATGCCCTTTACTCCCCATCAGAAGCCTTCACCTTCACACACACAAAACCCAAATTGCACATTATGGTACAAATGAAATCCCCAAATTACCAAGTGCAAAATTAACATTAAAAATCATATGACAACAAACAATAGGGCTTTTTATGTGGTTTTTGTAATTGCTTGAAACTAGTTACTTTAGCAATTATTGTTTGTGTCTCATTAGCATGCAAAATGGGTTTTTAGACTAACCTGCACACAAAAGAAACCATTTGTGGTGAGAACTGTGCTTTGTTTAATGTTAGACACCATTGTATTTGCTTTCCTAATATAACAGTTCTAATTAGTACCTAGCACTCATCCAGAGTTTTTCAGCTTGAAAACGCTGAAGGTGACAATTGAGTCACAATTCCATGGCACTCTTTGTCAGTATCTGTCATAATATAGCTAAGTCTTTCGGAGTTGTGATCTAAATACTAAAAAAAAGTTAATAGTCCAGAAAGAATCTCTCTTCAGGCAATTTAAAAAAAAAATAAATAAAAAAAAAATCAGATTAACCTCTAGTTAAGAATGTAACACTATTAATACCTCATAGTTAGATGTGGTCTTGGCAAGACTGTTATAATACAGTTCAAATTACAGTCCAAAGACTGTCCAAATACCGACTTTGCATTGTTTTTGTCATCTGACCTCTATCTATTCACCTGATTCTTTAATTTTTAGTGATTCATCAGAACATCATGGGTGGATTAGTGACAAAACTTTAAATCTGTTCATCAGCATATGCAAACTTTTCAAAGGTGATGGCTCACTTATCTTTGAAGAGCAGAATATTTGAAAAAAAATATATCTCTCCAGAATTGGAACGATCATTACTCCATTTCACTTGCAGTTTCTTAAATTCTCATGTGGCTCAAATCCTTATGAAGCTCAAATCCTTCCTAGAGCAACTAGATGTAGTGGTAGTGGAAATGCTGAGGGGTTGTCTCCAGCTACATGTTTGTACATAAATAAGCCAAGAAAGAACCAGTCCAGTGACACTTTGTCAGTGTTGCTTTGTAATTACCACAGTATGAAGTGAGTGATAGTGTTGTGTGTTTTCTTTTCAATAATAGATATTTATAAAGAAGTTTACCATTCACAGGCTTGGCCTGAATTTTAGCTCATTAACACCAGCCTTCCATATTTTCTAGTTTGCTTAGACCCACTGAGAAGCTGACTATTAAAAGCAAAATTGCCAACTTGACCCTCATCATTCAAAACTTCCCTCTCTACTGGCTTCTTCCTAGCTCATTAACTTCCTAGGAAGTACATTTTTGGTGTGGTTTATTCTATCTTGGTTTTAAAGGGTTGAATGCAAGGAGCTCTGAACTCCATTTTTTTATGTCACTTAGTCTTGATGATGCTTTGCTGAAATCAGCTGATATATCTGCTGATTTCAGTAAGCACAAAACACAGCCATCAGTTATTCTGTGCCTCAGTCTCCACTCTCAGGATGGAGAAGGCAACTTCAGTGGATGGACTCGTGCTGTAATAGACCTGACTTCAAAGGTTATGTGGCCAGTACACACACAAAGTGTATTAATTCAGCTTGTTCTCATCTCTCACCGTGGATCTTCAAATACAGCCTAAAGTTGTTCATGCCATCAAGATTTGCCCAGTGAAAGCTGTATTTTCACAAATATAAGCCAGCTGAAGAGAAAGTAGATAGATCAGGGACAGAGGTGGAAGGAAAGGAGGATCTGGCCACTTGTCCTTGGTTCTGTAGCTTCCCTTTCCACTGCCTCCTTTTGTCACTGCTCTGGGAAAAGTATTACCCTATCCTTTCTCATGGTGCTACTTGTTGCAGTGTCTGCCTGATACAGTGCCTGCATCTGAAGAATTGCAACTGTGCTTACTATTTTTAACTGAGTGGATATACACACAATACATGAGAATTTTTAACTCAGTTCTTATTCTCTACCTGTGAGATTATATTACCATACAATAAGCAATAGCATATTCAACTCTACATATATTACTAATTTGTTTTTTACATGGATAAACTGGGTACCTGTATGACAGTTTGGTCGAACCAAACGAAATTTCATCAATAAAAAAGAACTGGGGAGAAACAAGAAAACTACAGAGACGAAAACCAGACTAAGTCACTGTCTTCTAAAACAGGTGTGATTTTTTTATTGCTGTTGCTACAAGGTCTTTGAAGGCATTTAGGTGGCTGGCTGTCTACTCATAAGTGTTCCATAATTTTCACTTGCTGGCTTGAAACCTAGTTTAAGATAACATTCAGGAGACTGCAATCCCAAATATTTCATTTGAGAAGATCTTTTGCAATTAAGGCCTAATTCTGCCTATTCCTATGCATAATGTAACCTCTGAAAAAGCCAAAGGGACATACCCATAAGGTTCACATTTAAGGCACAGGAAACTGGCTCCGTATTCATGTTCTGGCAGATGCAGGGATTTCATTGCAAATAAATGTCTCATTCACACAATATGACAGGAGATTTTTCAGTCTTTTGTAAAAAGTTGCTCCATTTCATATAATTCAATAAGCTGTAAGATAATATTTATATTTGAATATTTTATCCATATAATAATCCATACAATAATAAAATCCCAACATAATAGGTTTAATAACATTATTAAACTAATGGAGTTTAGGCAAGTTTACATGACATGATGAAGCATGCACAGGGCCAGGAGCATGGTTCTATCTCCACTTGGTTCTCTACAGAGAGACTAGGTTGAGCCCGAAGAGCAATGTAGCTACATTAGTGTTGCAGTGTGGTTTGAACTCTGTCCAGCTACTCAACCAATTAGCTTAGACTCCAGGGAATAGTGGTTAGTTGCCAAAGACATGTGGTTGCTTAAAGAAAAAGACCTAAGTGCTAGACCACACCTCTAGAAAGACAGGGTTTTATTTTACTGTTTCTGTACTTCTTTCTTCTAAAGGCAGAAATGGATGTGGGGTGGATGGAGTAACAACTGTTGCAGAGAGATACTAAGATGATATTTCAGTAAAACTCCTCAAATCTTCCCAACAGCAACCATCATCACCCATCCTTTCCTTCCTTTCCATATTTTCACTTGTTTCCCGAGAGTGTCACATTCTTAATAAGTTGTTATTAAACATCTTTCAGTTCCTGTCTTCCCTCTTCCACTTTCTGTGATAAGAACGTTTCCTGGTAGAATGATAAAATACAGTGTTTCCTAAGGCACTGAGGAACTCTGCTGGGCATCCCACCACTCTGGCCACCCAATTCAAAGCTGGTGCGCTCTATACTCTAGTGCTTCTTGGCACCAGCATGTCTGATTTCCTACCTCTGTGCATAGGACTGCACAAGTAACTCCTCTAATTAGTCAGTTGTTCTCTTCCGTCCATTGATATATTTCTACTCCTTTCTGTCCCATTCCAATTTTTTTTTTGCAAAAGCTGATGCCTTCCACCTGCTTTACCAAGGAAATATCAGTGGAGTGATGGGAGAACACAACTCTGAGCAAGTAGAAGTAGAGTAAGATCCTTAGCTCTTTGCTCCACCAGGCCCAGTGCGTGCTTCCTGAGCTATGCTGCTTGCAGAACCCAGATTAGATCAGGAATCCATGAATGGCATGGTGCTGTGTCCTAGAAGCATTATGGTTATAGGTAGGCCAGTAAATGGACTTGGCCAGAGATCATTCTCAGACTGCAGGACTTAATGCTTAAATTCATACAATTAAGCTCTCTTGTCCCCAGAAAAGAGTAACTATTTCTAAATGACCTATTTGAAATGGTTCTTTGCCTGGTGTTTATCTGGAAAAGAGATGGTTAGCTGAGGCCGAAAAAGATTCCAGGAACTGTGTTAGCGATTTAATTGTATGGACAATCATGTCTCAGTGATTGAGTCCACAGAATAGATGTAGGCTAGGGATCTCAGTTTATCCCTGTAGAGAATGGGCTTAGTGACAAAGTATTGCATGCGTTGCAACCTGGTTGTGAAGTTTAACTGATAAAATATGCCAAATCCTTGCATACAAAATGCTACATAAGTAATAAGAATTAATAAACATGATTATATTAAACCAGGTCTATTTTCAGTTATGTTTTATAAGACCACAGTTGTAACAGTAAGTGAGCTTTCATATGAAAGATCAAGCATTTTGCCTTCCATTGTAAGCCATTCTTTGTAAGCTTTTCTGACAAAAACAGCAGAATATCCAATACATATTGAAATTCACCGACATTCTTAAAGACTAAGCGTTCATTTGCAAATGGAAAGCAATAATAACGAATTTCTCTTTACCAGGCTATTTTTAGCATGCATTTCAAGTTTAATGTTATCAATAAGTAACACATTAGTAAGCTTCAAATTTAAATTAAAACTAATGTAATTTGTATTTTGTACAACCACACATCAGGTGCATTTTAGCCACAATCTAAACCTAGAATAAGCAAGGTTTCCTGCTTTCTTATATTCTTTTTAAAGTTGAAGTCCATCACATCCTCAAGACTAACTAGTTCTCAGCACTTAAAAAATGTTTTCACAAATTGCATTCAGAGAAGGGAGACATCACAGTTTAAGTGAAAAGTAGTTCTAAACCTCTGCAGCAGAATTTTCAGTTTTGAGTCCTTTATTAAGGGGGAAAAAATGGGCTTTCAGGGGTGGGGTGGTAGTGCTGACAATTCTTAAGGTTTTGCGTCTTTTAGTGCCAATGTAAACTTAAAAGTGCTACTGACACAACTGTGACAGAGTACGAAAGAGAAACATGATTTCCCTAACTGACACAGCTATGATGTTTTCCTAGGAATATTACCTCTTATTCTTTTTGGAAACTGGTATAGAAGTAACTGTTGAAAGGAATCTTTTGATTATATAAAGTATCTCTCCATTCAAAAGATTTTGTAGTATAATTCACATAACAAGCTCTTTATAGTGTAGACCAGACCTGAGGCTCCGGCTTTGTGTTATGGATAGATCTTCACAGGTAACATACAGGATTTTAACTCCCATACAGGGGCTTACAGTGTGCAAAGTGAGATTGCTAACTTCAGTTCATTTCAAAATTCACTCCCTAAGTGACCAATATTTCAGTGCTGTGTCCTCCTCTGTCTCTCAAAACACAGGGAAAAGACTCATGACCCTGCACTGAATACCAGAGTCTGCATGAGGCACTTTGTAGAGCTGGTCACAGCTGCAATGGCAGAGGAAACCAAGTCTGTTTGGTATTGAGAGGCAGCACGTTTTGTTTTACAGTTATGGCTCTGTACTTGAGCAGAAAGACTCTGGCAGAGAAAGGCAGTGGAGCTCTCAGCTAAGAGCCTTGTGACTATGCATTACATGCTTTAACTCCTATAGGAACTATTCCTGAACATCCTGCTTTGCTGGGATAAACACACCTGACTGAATCACCCGACATCCTGATTTTTTTCCACTTTGTGTATATGTTCGAACTTTCAGAACTCGAGAGTGTTCCCAGATTGGCTGTATGGCCTGCTTGGTGGGTTACTTTCTTCTTTCCTGTGAAACTGCAGGCTTTTGAACTTGGCTGTAGGGCTTTTTACCCTACTTGGGTGCCTTATACATCCAAAACACATATTTTTGATATTTTTCTTCTCTCCTATACCTATTCCATTGCATTTCCTCCTCTCCCCCCCCCCCGCCTT
>JBCJKH010018382.1:9603-38913 GCA_039877255.1 Loriculus beryllinus | reverse complement strand
ATGGCACGTGGCCCCACTACTTCATTTATAAGAGAAGAAACATAGCTCAAAACAAGCTAAGGCTCCTATTTTCACAGCCCCACTATCCTGAAGCAATTTCCTCCCTTCCCTCCCAACCCACCACCTTTATTAAAACTAACCACAAAGCTTCCAACGGGGAAAAAAGGTGCTTTCACTGCAAATCGATGAAGTGCACAGCCAGGTTTTTCCCCGAAGAAAACAGTTTCTGCTTTTCAGCCTTCCCCAATTACGTTGGTATAACACATTTCTCAATGTGACAGGGGCTCCGAGTTTAATGTAACCTAAATAAAGTCTGCAGGTAGATGTAGCCCTCCAGTGGTGAAAATAAAGACACACAGCTATGCATTTTTAATCTGTGAGCATAGGAAGAAGAATTATCATAAGAGACAACAACTGCTTCTTCTCTCTCTTAATGGCATTTGGGGGTGCTGATGCACAGAAGACATTAAATCCATCCCTGGCCCCAAGTGGGCACATGGACACTGTCCCTCAAAGACCATGGCTCGAGGAAAGACAGAGGTAAGCACAAAGCTGAGCCACATGAGGCTTTCAGAGCAAGTCTTCTCCATTTGCAGCCACGTCTGACCTGGTAGAGTGCCTTTCTGCCAAGAGGCCCTTCAAACCAGATGTGGGGTGTGCCATACCCTGGCAGTCAGGGCACCCTCCTATCTTAACTCAAGCCCAAATCTTGCTGTTTGATCTCTTGGTATACAGGCAATGCCCAAACCACCAAGCTCAGGCTGCTCACCTCCTTTGGGCTACTTTGTGCAGTCACTAGGAGACATCACTGCTATTTCACCATAACTGCAGTCAATCTCTCAACACCTTTGCATTGAACAAAGTCAATATCGGTGCTCAGAGAACAGACCTGGGAGACTTTGGTCATCCAGGGGCATTTCCCTCACTTTATGGACTAATTCTTACCTGTAGAGTATAGGGATTATCTGCTGCTACTTCAGATCCTTCAAGAAAGGACAGGTAAGAGAGGGGCAAGATATGATCCCAGGAAAGACAACTTCATTCATACCTTGTGGCTCTGTTCACCACTGTTTTACTTGAAGTTGAGCACATTGGCAGAGCCTCGGTCACACTTCTGTCCACCTCTTGCCACTAGGACAAGAAAGGTGTCTCTTGTGAGTCAGTTTGAGCAGCTCCTTGCATTTTGCTCTGCTCACATCAGACCTCTACAGAGCTCAGCAACCAGCACACACAGTACTGCTTCTAAAGAGAAGCAGAGCAGAAAGTTTACACCAAATTAGCAAGATTTGGACACTCCCTGCCTCCAAATGCTAAGGAAAAACTCCAAACGATGTTACAAAACAGGCACAGAAGGATTTTTGCCTCGGGGCTGCCTGTCCGTGGGAAACAAGGTCCTTCAAGCCCCGACCCAGCCATCACCCATCACTGCACCCGTACCCGAGCGCAAGCAGACAGCTCTCCCGGTCTAGTTATACACACAGCCCTGTAACAGCAGCTTTCTAACAGTTCTTCAATAAAGCAGTGCCATCTTCAGGTAAAACGCCTGCCTTGCACTACTCTGCTGAGAGGGACCTAGCAGCGAAGGCAGGCGGTGGGGCAGACTCGAGTCCCCAGGGAGCTGCAGCTTGACCTCACTTTTCAGGTGATCCCCAGCCTTAAGAACTGCAAATGCCAGCTCCGTGCGAGTTATTTTAGCCTCGTGACAACTCTCCCTTGCAACCCTTACAACAATGATTTTTTTTATCCTAAGTGGAATGAGAGCAGAAACCCTACAAGCTGGTCCATCAGCCCCTGGTCGCTACTTAACTCAGATTCATGTCCCAAGACACAAATTACCAGGTAAAGCAATCACATGTGAAGGGTAACTACTTGGTAGCAAGTGCAGGATTCTTGTGAGCTGAAATCTTCCACCTCTTCCAGCCCAGATTTTTGTCCTCATTCAGCTACTTACACAAAAGCCTTTCCACTCTGCATCCCACATGTCGGAGCAGCAAACAGAGATGGACTCTGGCTCTAGCTCTCCTCCAGAGCAGACATGCCTTCACCTCAACTATCCACGTTTGGACCTGTTCCTCCAAAGGGTACCAAGATGACCATCAGCTTTAGACACGATTTTTTGCAGAAAAATAGCTTTTTACAGTAATACTGTAAGCAAAGGGCTCATCTCATTGAGATCACCAGTAACAGCACTCTGATTGCAGGATGCAAAAGCTGTATATGTGGGAGGATACCACCCTCTAGACCTGGCCATGCAGTACTTGGATTAGTACATGCTACTGCAATGCAGGATGTTTAAATCCTTATAGCACTGTCATGGTGAGCACAGTCCCACAGTCCCACCCTGTGGCTCCATGCACATACCAAATCCCAAGGTTTCCCTGGATGATACCTCCTCAAGCAGCACTGCAGAGCTTCGGGAGAGACCCTGTCTGTCTAGGGCATAGTGCCTTTGGGAATGTTGTCAGGGTATGTGACCGATGATCACAGCTGCATATGGGGTCATGCTGTAAAACTCCCATACCTTCTCCTAGCATCCCAGTGAGGGCTGCAAGCACTGGGAACTCACACTGGAGGGCATCATAGGGGATGGTCTCAGCACAGCTGAAATGTCTGCGTGGTCCTGAGCCTCAAAGGGTAATATGGAAAAGCAATATTACCTCCCTCCTATGAACAGGAGATTGTGGCACCTTACAGGGAGAAAGACCTTTTGCTTTGCCAGCCATCCTTCCTCTTCCCTGACAGCAGATGTTACACACAACCCTTCTTGCTGCAAATTGACAACAATTTCCACTAAGCAGTTTGTTTCAGGTAAAGCTGCCTTCCACCAGTAAGAGCTACAATTTGGTACTATTCAGCCCAGCTGGGGATAATTCACCGTCAGCGACGCATCAGCCTGATGGCTGCAAGGCAGTGCAAATTGTCCTGCTGTGCTAAGAAAGCCAGGAGGTTGCTATGCTCTACAGCACACTTCAGCCAGAAGCTCAGAGCATTGCCTACTTTGGCAATCAGTGCTGCTTATCTTAGGGCTTGAATTAATTAAGCCCTGAAATGCAGGAGGTGTGGGACGCAGTGGCAAATTACAGCTTTCAGTTGGATTCCCTGGCTCCTGTGCCAGTTGTTCTATGACTCTGGGCTGGTAGTGCTGAGGCAGGACAGCCCAGCAGCTGCTTCCATTAAACTGGCTGCAAATGGATATACAGAACCAAAAAGGAAAATACAGCTGAAAGCAGAGCAAGCCCATGGTGGTCTGGCCATGATGCTTTCACCAGCTCCTTTAGCAGCAGACGAATTGGCATAAAGCACCCCACCAATCTGCAGCAGAATTTGCCTTGTGATCAGGAGGATTCTCAAAGCTTTGAAAACATCCATGGTGGAAAAGTATTTGCATGGGTTGCACAACATAGTGCAGTTGTGCTGGGAGGTAGGAAGCTGCTGCACCGCTTTTTATTTCCATACTAAAGCAGTTGTCTCCACAACTGGACGAAGCCCAAGGCTCAGCAACTCTTGCCAGAGTGGTGTATCCTCAGAGGCAGCAGCTCTAATCCAGTATCTAGGAGGGATTTTGGTCATATGAATACATCTGTCTGTGCCAAGGATATGCCACCCCAGGGGCCTTTGGCCCTTCACATATAACACGGGGATCAAAGAGGCCAAACCTGCGGACATGCAGCCTACCTCTTTTAAGCAGCCTTTTCCTAACACACTTACCCATGCCAAGCTCTAGAGTATTGCTTTTTTGGTTAAAGAGAGGCGTGGTTCAGAAATACATAAAGTCCTCTGTCTGATAAATAACATCTCAGCATTTGGGTGGTGGCTGCTTAATCCTAGCAACACCAGATTCAAATGAGGTGTGTAGAGGACTGATGATTGGCGGTTTCAGAGCTATCCTCCAGTTGACAACATTCAGCTCTTCCCTCGTAATGCAATGCCAGTGGAGGAGGTGACTGATTTAATGCTGTGCCTACAGAAGCTGTTTGCAATGCTCAGTCTTTAAAAACGTTGGTACCCAGATTGTACCCAAGACCTGGCTGGAGGTGGGTGCTGAAGCACATGACCCTGGAAGATGTTTCCCTGTGGCATTTCAAGAAAGTTCATCCTTTTGTGAATATTAATCATTTTCAATATCCTTTAAATGTGTTCCGAGTTTCACTTCAGTTTTTTTCAGGGACACAAATCCTAAAGGAAAGCACTGAGGGTGAACGAGAAGGTGATCTTTCCATTTTACTCAGGATTTTTAGTAAAAATTCCCATTTTCCTGAATTCCTATAGCTCCTGTTTTACCTTTGACACTTCCTCAGCATCTCTGTAGAACATCATTAGAAAAATGGCTCCTTGCAGACTTTTAAATAAAATAGACAAGGAAAGGGAAAAGAGCCTTGCAAGTCCACAGGCAAGCTGTGATGTGAACAATGGCATCAGGGCCAGACAAGTGAATGCCAGGGTTTGCACAGCATCCAGAGGAGTTGCCCCATCTCTGTACATCAAATACGTCAGTTACTTAGATTCAGGTTCACCCCTGGGATTCAGGTCCCTCAAAGAATCTCAGGATGGATGGTGTTAAAAACCTGTCTTTAGTAACATTACATGGTAACATGTAAACCAATATACCATATATTCAATGAGAGTCTGTCTGGTTCAATAGAAATAGATCTTTATTAATACCATGCACATCATACGTATATTTAAAATACATATACATTTTTCTACTATTCACTTTAGAAAACAATTTCATAAAAACCTTCAATCAGGTCCCAAGTAACTTGAAACATTAAAAAGCATTTTTTTTATTATAGAACCAGTAGGTATTATTCCAATTCAGTGGTGTATAATCACCATGTATTTAACATAATGCAGGCTCATGCATTTCAGTAGAAATAGGTATTCCCTTTTCTGCTTTGTTAATCCCGTCAAATATATGATGATATACTTGACAACACCTGCCACAGTTGATATATGCAATTGTGATCCCCTGCTGAGAGCGTGCAGTACAAATGGCCTTCAAAAGCTGGAGACAACTTTTTACAACTTTCTGGGTTTCCATAAGGTTACCTGGAGTTGGCGGTAACCCAGAACCCAGCTACAACAGAAACCAGAAAAAACAGAATCTCATGAACAGCAAAGAGGAAAGCAATCTAAAAGAGAAGAGAAGAGGGAATTGCCACGTCCCCTCTGTGTTCATGGCAAACTGAGGTCAGGGTCGTGTTTCCCAAGGTCCTGCTGAGTACCAAACCGGATCTGTATAGAATGCACAGAGTTATCAGCTACAGACAGTTTGCAGATTTACAGAACATATACAAAGGCTCATATGAGGATGGGACTTTAAGGCACGATAGTCCATACACTCAACACATTCATTGAAAACAGAAGTTCAATTTACAGTGCAATATAAATGTAGTCAAGAACTCAAGTGGCAGCTCAATGATCACTTTCACCAATAATTAGGATAATTAGTCAATTGAGGAGCGAGTACTTCTGCAGTGCATAGCAGCCCCAGCCCTGTACACACTCATACATGCTGAGCATCAAGCACATGAGGAGCCTCTCTGACTTTAGCGAGAGGATCTGTGAAAAGAAACTTAGATGATAACTGAAGTGTTTACAGGATCAGGGCCTTAATAGGCTGGGATAACTGCACCAGGTCACATAGGCAAAGATGCCTCCTTGCTGAGCCTGGCTGCCTCCCAGCATGTGCATCCCTCTGGCCTTCAGCCACAGCTCCTGTGGCCCCAGAAGGTGACCCCATGCATGCACCTAGACCATGCCTCCAACAGAGCCACCACAGACCCTTCAGCTTTCAGGATAAGGCTCAGAATTTACAGCCAGTTAGGGAAAAAGCAGCACAAAGAAAACTTAACTCATTAAAACACTAATTACAGTCAAGTGTGCTGCTATTCCGAGACAGAAATGAATTGTCCTAAGCCAGTCATTTTCAAAATGATCAGCTGTCATTGCCAAGTCTGTCCTCGTCACCCTTGTCACATCTATACTCTCTCTGATGAATATACTATCTATCTCCAAGGCAACTGAGTCAAAGGGAAGGAAGGACTTCCTTTACATCCAGTGCAAACATAGCCCATATGTGGGAGTTCCTAATGCAGTCGTCATAGAATATATATATATATATCACTGAAAGTTGACCACCTACAGACAGATTCACACATCAGAAGCCAGAAGAGCTGAATTGTAGCTACAAACCCAAAAAAGAAAAAATCACTGCATGTAGCTGTATTTAAATGCTGATAACCAGTAATTTGGTAACTAAGTGTTAAAATCAGTATATAATTCAAAAAGTGTCAAATTAAATATTTTGGGAGTAACTCGCAATATTATTGCACTTTTGTACTTCTCTATCTCCCACAAACTGTGGGGTTTAAGCACTAAAGTAAAATATTTCAGACCCGCTTTTCAACAGCACAAATCACTGTGCAAAGCAGAAGGCAGTAAAAACTTGAGCAACCTTAAAACAGTTAAAATTGTGACCTTTGATTCAACTTCATAGCAAAAAGTCAACCATAAAACCTGATTTGTTTTCTAGAAAGAAATAACCCATTTTAACAGCTCCTAGTGCAAGTAGGAGTAAAAAAAATAATTTAAAAAATTAGACAATTTTTTGGGTTTTTGTTTTTCTTTTCAAGAAAACAACAAATGAGAAAAATACAAGTCAAATAAGTCGAACACTATCCTCTTTCACAGGTAGCCCAAAGAGTGTTTTTATCTGATCCAAATTTTTGTCTGTTATATCTGTTCAGATGTCGCAACACCTTACCTAGAAGCTTTCTATGGGCAAGAAAGTATCTGCCCCTTCCAGCAGGCAAAGAAGTTGCTTTTCAACGATCAATCTGACAGGGGCAATGGGTTCTTTCAGGTGAGGTCAAAGGCTTTAATCCTACTGAGTTCTTTCATTCCATTGAAACATGATTAATTTTATGTAAAAAGTTGTGTTTATTCAGGCCAGAACCATCCTATAAATATAATAAAGTAGGTCAGGGAGAGAGAAAAAAAGCCAGCATTCTAGCATTTCATGCAGCTGCTAGGTCATTATGAACTCAGGCAAAACTGGACACAAAGAAAAAAATGTGTATAAATCAGATCACTTCAGAGTAGAAAATTACATAGTTTAAAAGATCAGAAGACAGGAGTAATTTTCCTTTTCTACTCTGTGGTCTTCTAAGGTGCCTACCCCTGCCCCTAAGTCTGCATGAGGCATGCAAGCGGCCACCTGAGGCCAGAGAGCTCCCT
Source organism: Loriculus beryllinus (assembly GCA_039877255.1). Lineage (NCBI taxonomy): Eukaryota > Metazoa > Chordata > Aves > Psittaciformes > Psittacidae > Loriculus > Loriculus beryllinus. The sequence continues at coordinate 31,674 of JBCJKH010018382.1, read as the reverse complement.
GGGGGATAATGGCACCTCTCACAACAGCCCTCATACCAGCTTAAACACTCACATGATTTTGGGTTTGTGCAAGCCCAGGGACAGCAGAAATATAACCACACATAGCCAAGCAGCTCTGACACCAAATTACCCTGACCAAGGGTTTAAAGACACCCTTTTGTAAGAGACAAGTAAATATGACTTGTCTCAAAATAAAAACAAAACCCTGAACATTCATCATGACTAATAGCACCTCCCAAACAGCACTGCCCTGTTTTTCCAGCCTTCCCACAATATCTGTACTGTTTACATTCTCCAGTTTGCAAGTTGTCCTTGTTTTGAATTAGACTGTTGCCCTTTTTTTGTTTTGTTTTGTTAAAAAAAATATCTGGATTTCACTGTTTCCTTCTCTCTCCTAAACCTGTACTGGCTTCTGACTACTGATGGCGGAATTAACTTTGCTCTTCGCACCTCTTGCTTTTGCCTGTCTCTTGTCCTGCACTAATATGTGCCTGAGATATGCGATGATAGGTGCAGCACACATGACTAGGGTTGCAGGAGGAATCCTACATGAAACACACCCCTGGCAAGTAATGGTATTTGTTCATATTCTGTAATCTTCAGAAATAGCATGAGCCACATCTGCATGAGCAAAGCCTTTCAAAATAAAATATTAGGTTCTTAGATACATATCTGCCTCCAGCTGCATGTACACTATTATTTACTTTGCTTTAAAGCAGTGATAGCCAGCGAGGCAAAGCCAACAGACCTGTAGGACTTTGACAGGCTTTGGGTCAGCTGATATATTTGTTCAGCAATTCTGGGATGCAAGCCACTCTCAGGTGAGCTGCAGGTGTACTGGTAACAGCTAGTTTACAGGCTCGTTAATCACATTTCACCAGGTTATAGTGCAATCTTTGCTTTTGACCCCATTGCTGGAGCATCATCTTTTCCCTTATATTACTCTTTGGTATTTACATGACATAGCTTTGGCAGCTATAAAACTTTCCACTTGTAATCATCAATTTGCTGAACATCTCCCATGTCATAGCTTGTGAAATTATATATTTACATGTTCTAAGGTTAATTCCCGGATTGAAATTAGACATTTCACTTAACCTGAAACACTATTACTAGTGTTGAGCAGTTTCATCAGGCGAACCTCTGAGGTTTTACTAGCATCTGTCAGATACATTCATTCTTTATCTATGAGAGTTATCATTGTGTTTCTGCCTCTTATGTTCCACATAAAAAGAAATAACTGTCTATTCCCTAGCACCAATATGAACCTCCGGCCAAACAGCAAATTAGCATGCAAAGAAGTATCAGGGAAACAGCTAGGGAAAGAATCAAATGAAGTTGAGGAAACACTGATGATGGGCTGAAGAAACAATCTTTTCTGTGAGTCATTCTGGTTTGCATTAAAATAGCGAAGTAGATACCAGCTAAGAGATAATATAAGTAAAAGGTGAATGCAATTATTAAAAAAAAAAGAAATAAACCCAAAACCTTGCAAATCTCGGTACAGAGTGTCGTGTAGTGAGTTAAGTCTCTGAATATCTTAAGCAAAAGGCTGTTTCCTTTGGCACTGACTCCTTCATGGTCAAAGCACTTCTCAAAGAAACCTTCTATCTATACCTTTATAGTAAATAACTTACATTTTGCTCCTCACTGTTAGACTACTCCACTGCTTTGGGGGCTCCCCTTCCACTGGGGATGGCAGAATTTAACTGCAAAGTTAATTTGAACATCTACACACAGATAACTTAAACGCAGCTTTGTTTCTATGAAACACATTGCACGCAGTCTCTGTGGATAATGACCTCCGTATTGCACCAGCTCTGTGTGTGTGTCAAGGTACTTCATAACCAGGGGGTTAACAGTGGGGACTGCAGAGCATTATTCAAAGTACCTTCCACTCAGCTCTGAACACATCTGCCTCTGATCACATGTGTATCTGCAATTAGTGCCTCATCTTAACATCTCAATAAGCAGTTCAAGCATTCAGAAACAAACATCAGTGGGTCTAACAGCTGCTTTAATTCATTTTATAAATAAGCAATTGAGAATTTTGCTCCAAGTGGCTGTTCGTGTAGCCCATTCCATAAACGGCGTTCTCTGCAGAGTAAGGCACGATGCGATATGAATGCAGCTTTTCATAATAGAGCGACTGGGAACAGCACTCCTGTACCATAAACTTCAGCCGTTTTCGTGCGTCAGAGTAAGCTGTCCTACAACACGAAGCCTCCTTAAAGTATTCATAGCTCTCCCTCTCTGTCTCTAGGTGAATCTTCCTCAACAGATTGTTAATTAATACAGACCTACGGAGGTAGGCTTCAGGGTCATCCAGGAATCGGAGTTTCTGGAGAGAAAGTTTTAAAATACAAGTCCGGTCCTCAGGTAGTATCACGTGCTGGGGAGTAAAGAGCAAGCAAATGGATCTTTAGGTTTGAGAAATAAAAAAGGGGGAGGATGGGGTCTGGAATGAGAGAGAGATACTCACTTCTGGACAATACTCATGGTAATCTTGATGTAAATGTTCTTCTTCTGCATATTTTCTCTTAAAGTAGGCTACTTTCGACGTCGTTAATGTCTTTGGTAGGCCCCGATCAGATCAGCTCTGCACAAAACAAGAAGAAAAAGAGCTTGATAACATTTGCTGCCATGGTGGCTGTAACATCATGGTCTAGGATGTGTAGGGAAAAGAGAGGTCCAGAGGTGGGCTGCAGACAGGATAACGCTCAGTCTTGACATGCAGCCCTCAACCCACTGGAAAAATAGGCTGGTAAATGTGAAGGCATTTCTGAGCCACCACCCTGAGGCTTGCCAGCACAGCAAGCCCTGCTCTGCAGTGACAACCACAGTGCTGGCACATGCTGCCACTGCTGGGCAGGGTCTCCAGGTTCTACAGCCAAGTGGGCTACCCCTGGCCAGCCCCAGCCTCGCAGAGAAATATCCAAGCCAGGAAAATCTCCATGAGCTGCAGGAGGGGCCTGGATGGGGCCATACGTCTGCAGAGCATGCTGAGGTGTGTGTGAGACAAGGGGTGGCTTTTAATTTCTACGCACCACACACAGAGTTCCATGGCTTCCCTAGAAAACCAATACAGAGAGTATTCACTAGATGGTAGTGTCGTCCCAGAGAAGCAGGAGAGCCTTAATCTCGGTGGGAGGGTGATGGAGCTACTCGTTCTCTGGGTTGCATCAGTTTTTCAGGGCACAGAGGACAGAAGCCCAGCCCTTGGGCTAAGAGAAGGAGCTACTGGGCTTCTTTCATGTGATGAGAGCCCAGTGGAGGTCTGGTCTGAGCTTGCTCACCTCTGTGGAATGATGACATGGTGACCAATGCAGGTGGCATCATCACCTCCCAAACTGTCTTTCGTAAGAAAATTCTGTTGTTTGCTTTTAAATGCACTATGGTTTTGTTGGCTTGCTGGCTTTTGATTGTTTTGTTGTTGGTTTTGTTTTTTTGTTTGGGTTTTTTTGGTATTTATTTATTTATTTGATTGTTTGTTTGTTTGTTTTTACTATGCTGATGTTTAAAGGCACTTGTTAGAATAACTCAAAGTCAGTTCCTATGGGATACGCTTTCTTCCCCAAATTGAGATCTCCTTAGGGGCCATTTGAAACTTAGGTTTTCTGAGGAAATAAAGAGCTTGTTTCTGGACTGTTTCTCTGCCATAATAGAAAAACAAAAAGATATTGCATAGCCGAAACACAAACCTCGTGGCCCTGGAAGGATCCTGCCACAGAGTATGGGGGCGCTCCTTGAGTCTTACCAGCAGGTGGAAGTGAAAAGATATCCACACAACTATTTCAGGCACTGATGGTATCTCTCCTTCACTGGTAGGAAGGAGGAATGTGCTCTCCCTTCCTATCTGTACATCAAAAACGCTTAAGGGACTGAGGAAGAAATATCTTAGTAGGAGAATCTTCTTCTATTTTCTACCTGAATTTCAAGTTTGTGAGGATGGAGATTTCCCATAAAGGATGTTACAAATCTGGGCAGAAAACTCTTGACTGGTGGTTTAACGCCTTATTTGGAGCCAAGACGCCCAGCCCTGCTCCGGAACCCAGCCCATGGATTGCCTGAAACAGCAGCATTTCTCCAGGAGAGGGACCATTGCTCTTGTACTAGGACAATGCTACATTCCAGTTGACCTGGATCGTAGCACACACCAGAGGTGCTCTCTGCACAGACCTCAGCTCTCGAGGGTACAGGTACAGCTGACATTTTTTCCACTCTGTTAGCACTGAATTGCTGCGAACACTAGTTTAAATTCATATGCAGCAACCTTCACCACTTCCAAGTTTTATTCTAGTACTTGAATTTCACCAGAGCCTGGACATCCTGGACATTTAATTACTTTGATATTATATTAGATTATTTCCTACGTGAAAATCTGACTACTGTGTTACCTGAGAGCAATCACAAATGCATTTATCCTCCCAGCACCGTGGCACAGGAGAACATTACAGTTTTCCTCACACTACTCTGCAGAAGACAAAGGTATAGAAGATGAAGTGACATTCCTGCAGCCACCCAGGCTGCCAGGGCTACAAAAGGAGCCAAACCCAGTGTACAGGTTGATGAGCCAACCATGAGCCCATCCTTCCCCTTCAAACCAAGCCTCTAAATGCTAAAGTTTGCTCCCTAGTGGTTTTCAGTGAAAAGGATGGAAGTACAGACCCAACACTATGTGCGTGCGCAGAAAATCAGCCCAAGTGCAGGGGCAAGACATACAACCACAGCGTGCAGAGCATCACATCTCTGTGATGCTGTCCCTCAGCTCTTCTGGCTCTTTGCAAACCTCTCCTTTGTTGCTCCTGGCCACTGTAATTCCTCTCACTGCCCCAGAAACGGAGGGTGATAGTGGGACTTTCTGCATCTCCTGAACACGGGTGGTCCTGAAGACACCAGCAAAGAGCAGTGAGCAGGGGCAACACAAGGAGCCACTACAGCGCTGACATCCTGATTCTCGGAGGGAGGGCTGTGTTGGAGCACACGCCATAGGCTGGGAACTGATGCTGGCTGGTGGAAGCAGATGGTAAGAACAGTATTTTGCAGAGGGATACATATAAACACCCCGGCAGTGGGCTCTTTGAGCATGCAACTGGCACCCCCTTTTCCCATCAGCACCAGCCTGGGACATACCCCTCAGGAGCAAAGTGGTTGGCTCTATTTAAATTCCTAAAGACCTTACACCAAAGTGGCAAAGTTGAAACAAGCCCACATAACCTGGTTTAGTAGCAAGAAAGGGAAACAACCAGCAAACGAGCACCAAGAGCATCTCTGAGCTAGAAGGCTGGTTTTAAACATGTGCCCACTTGCAAATAAAAGGCTACATTCTAAGAGCAAATTAGCCGCAAACTGCTCACCACCAGTTCCAAATTCTGCAGGTCTTGAGGCACCCACTTCCCCAGCCCAGCAGCTCCTACAGGTTGTCACAGGTGGTTCCACCTCCTCTCTGGTAGGGAAGGGGTGCTGTCTGCATGTCTGTAGCAATAGGATGAGAAAGTGACCTGAAGGCAAACAAGTCCCATCACAGGACTGCTACACAGAAGCTCAAGGTCTGTTCTTGTGCTCAGTGTAGCTGCCATCCTACCACCTCATTCTCACTGTCATCTTTTGCGGCTGCTGGTGATGTCTACACATCTGTCTGCATGTACAGGGGAATGATAGATTGAGCTGTGTGCCTTTGCACTGTGCCCTCGACACCAGCATTGATGTTAAAGTATACAAGGGGCATCACTCCCTGCAGGAGGCTTGCAAGGACCAAGTCTTCCTCTAACAGTTATCTTCAAAGTCAGAGCAGACTGGCTCTGTGCATGCCTAATTGCTGCTCGGCTGGGGTTACAGGCATACAAGGCTGTAGTAATGCCGCAGTGAATCAGACCCTTAGTGTTTTGTTTAAATATAAACATATTGAATCAGTGCTTTTTGTGTAGAAGGCTATTCTCGCAAGCCAAGTGTTTTGACAGTTACAGCAAGGTGGTATGAGTCACTGCCTCTGCCTCAGTCAAGCTCAGAGACAGATACATCTTAATCACATTACATTTTTTCAGCACTACACCACAAGTCAAGGCACAGGGCCAAATATCCCCATGGGGACTAACCAGCGTAGCGCTGAGTCCAGAGTGTGCAGTTTGTCCTTCCAGCCTGATGTACCTCTCAAAAGCACATTCAGCATCCCACCAGCATTCTGCTGTGAGCCCTCTGCCTGTCACCAAGGACTCAGTAAAATTGGCAATGGAAGGTAGCACTGCCAGGGCTCAGGAGCCACAGGGCAGGCGCTGCCTGCTCATGCTGGCCAGTGTTTACACCCCGCCGGTGCGAGCCTGCTCTGAATGCACAGCACATCTGAGGACAGCGGCTGTAGCTGCCATTAACACTAATTGAAGTTTTAAACATAAATCCCATGCGCAGCAGTGAGGGAATAGATGTCTCTGTCTCAAGCCTGGATCTCTCAAATGCAGCTTCATGAGGGTTTTAATTTTACTTTCAGTAAAATATGCCTGCTCCTATTTATTTCTACAAGAATAATTACAGGACTGTATGCGTGGTACCCATAGAGCTATCAGGCATGTTTGGACAGAGGGTTATCTTATCTAAATTGGACTGTAAATAGATTTATAACATGGCAGCTTCACAGTTGAACTGCAAATTGCAAGAAGTACTCTTCATTTGGCCCCTGTGCTCCTGCATCACCCCAGTGACAGGAGCCCTTCTTTGACACAAATTAGTGCCAGGTGATTTCCACAGGGCTGTAAGATAGCTCAGACAGGAGGCAAGACAGAATTTAACAAATGATTGAACAGCCAAGGAAAAAGAAAAACAAACACAAAGCTTGTGCTTTTCCACCTCAAGCAGCAGAGAGGGATCTGGAAGCCCTAGGTTTGCACAGCAGCTCTGCCCCAGAGCTCATGCATGAGACCCTGAGAATGTTCCCATACTTGCCTCTCTTCAGGAAGAAAATCATCCCTGCCTGCTCGGTGCTGCAGTGAAAGGGGTTGTACGAGCTGGTACTATTGGCTTGTTGATGCAGACGTCTGCAGGGGGTAAGCACAGACCTGCCAGCACTGCGCGCGGAAGGTGGTGAGTCAAATGTGCTGGTGCCCTGCAGGGTTTCCTATCGCAGTGTAAAGGAGAATAATCAATATGCAAGCTAAAGCTGGCTCAGATGGAAACCATTTCTGAACACCTCTTGCATGCACAAATAGAACCTTAGGCTTCTAAGCACACAGAAATTGTCATTTGTTATCAGCAGGAGACGTGACTTTGGCATGACAGGACTTATCATCATGTCCTTGCTACTGCTGTCAACCTGCAGTGATAAATTCCCCTATCTCTAACCTTAGCAGCACTTGCAATTAGAGGGTGTTCAGCCGAAACCTTCCTCTAATTTCATATGCTATGCTGCTGCATTTCCCTTCTTCTGGGGCAGGAAAAGCAGCTGGTCCCGCTGTGGGACTCCCAATTGATAATGCAAAGCTACCAGACCACAGGCAGGTGAACATGTGGATTGAAAACACATGCCAGCCCCAGGATTTCACACAGACTGCCAATCAATTTCAGTCCTTCCAGAATATTGAGTCTTATTCCTCACTCAGGCAGAGAAAGCCCCCTTTAACTGACCCTCAGAAAGCTGGGGACCCACAGCTGCGCTGTTGTCTGCTGGCTGGAGCTGCTGGCTTTGCACTTTAAAACTGCCTTTCTTTTCGTTTGCTAATTGCTTTGCAGATATCCCTAACTGCAGATTCTCCCTGGGCACACGTGTGTAAGGCACAAGCATCTGAATAGCTCTCATGAGTGCACAAAGACATGAGACTTAATGACTGACTGTTCCTGTCTTGCTCCCTGTAGTCCTGCTGCTTGTATCAATAGAATAAAACCATATTTCCAGCTTTGCCCCCTTTCCACACCGATCCAAGTAATACCTCTCACTGGTGGAAAGCCTGACCAGCCGAAGCCCGCAAACTTGTTAGCTATCTGAGGATGAGAAGTCAATCTGCAAAGGGATAACCTCAGCAGCTCTAGTAAGATTTCTTCCTCACACAGGCTCAGCGAGTGTTTTTGGCAACACAGCTCCGCTGAGTGGTTACCTGTCATGGTGGGTCAAGGAGAAACACACATGGTTCAGGTGGCAAAGTCAGAACATACACAGCAAGTAGCTGGACCACAAGAGACAAAAGTGCTATTTCAGCAGTCCCACGGGGAGAAAATAAGAGTTCTGATGTCATATCCAATTCTCTAACTTTGACCTTGCTTCCTGGACTCTATTTCAAACATCAGAAAAGTGAAATAAACCATTAAGAAAAATCATTTCAGTCTCTCAGAGCTATAAATGGAGTCCTCTCACAGTAAATGCTGCAAAAAAACAGCTTGCTCCTCTGAATATCCGGAAGTTTCCTGAGCTGGAACATGATTACTGCCCTCAACACTACCTCTTAAAGTGGCACATCATTTCTCTATAACTCTTTTCAGCCTCAGAGGAAGGCTAAAGGGCTTCTATTATAACCACACCATTATTTTGAGTAGTAGCATTAATTTTCTATCGTACACACCACACTGCCTGTAGAGTAATACAGGTCTGCGGAAAGTCAGGTTGCCGTTTTCATTTAACAGAATTATTGCAGCATGCATGTTTCAGTGTTTGCCTTATGTACGGTACTGTTTCTAGGCTGCAAGTAGATGCATCAGCGTCTGGCTGATGCATTCCCTTCTGCTGTAGTAAGAATATTTCCCGCTCCGGGGGAAAAACAATCACAGATATGCACATGCATGCCCAAACTCTGCACTTTAACATGTGTGTGCAGAGGCACTCACACTTTTTATGGACATGAATGTAAATAAGCAGGTCTAAATCCTGCAAGAGGGAAAGAAAAAGAGAGCACATACGTTTGCATCTCGCAGCTATAAGACAACTATATTTAGATAGTTACCTCATCCTAGAGGCTGATACTTCATTAACAGGCAAAGAAAGAGTAGCTATGGTCACTTTTCAGAGTTCAGCTTTGACTGTAAAAAGATGACTCTGATTAAAATGACCTTCTGTAGAGCATGCCAGAGTCCGGCAGAGAAGTAGGCACCTCTGCCCACAGCCAGCAGCGCTGCAGGACGAGCAGCAAGCCTCCCTCTCAGCTCTTTGCCCTCTTCCACAATGCAGCAAAGGCGAGAGCTCACAAACACAAAACTTACACCTCACCAACAGCCACCTGCTAAAGCCGTTTGGGCAGATCCCACCTGCAAAGCCCCGCGGACAACCCCACGGCTGCTGTCCCTGGCACAGCAACGGCAGCTCAACGGCACTCACCCAGCGAGCCCCGGCTCCAGAGGGGGGCTGCTCCCCGTCCGGCTCTCGCTGCCGGGAGCGCTGCTGCTCCTGGAGGAGGTGGTGGCGGTGGAGGAGGTGGTGGCGGCGGTGGTGGCGGTGGCAGCTCCTGCGGGTCCCTGCAGCTCGCGGAGGTGGGTGCCCAGATGTGCCCCGAGCGGATTGGTCCAGCGGGAGCAGATGTTGCCCGGTTGCTAGGAGAGTTGCTGGGAGCGTTGCTAGGAGACCGTGACGCTCTCTCCATCACTGGCGCGGCTCGAGGCAGCGGGGAGGGAGGAAAGAAGGGAGGGGGAGGTCCTTCCAGCGGGACGCTCAGAGCCGGGGGAGCCGGAGGATGGAGCAGATGCCGCGGCTTGGAGCTGGAAAGGCGGTGAGGAGCTGCCTGGGGCGTTACGGCAGGGGATGGGGTGTGAAACGCCAGAGCTGCTGAGGGTACAGTCCGGCAGTACAACCTCGCCTCCCCTCGGGGCAGGCGGGAGGACGTAGGGAGTATATCGGCAGCCGCAGGGGTGCCAGGTGTCCGCTGCAGCACGGAGAGAGGGGGAGAGATCTGCCTCTTCAGGGGAGGCTGGGAGAACCATAATCCTGTGCCTGAAACTGCTGGTAGCAAGAGCAGAGAGCCTGGCTTGCCTGCTCTTTCTGGGTCACACTCTTCTTCCCTTTTGACTTAGTTGCTCCTTCCTTCCTCCATGTCCACCACCACATCTTGACCCACAGTTTTTTTCCCCTGAGCTTTTGGGATGTTTCACCACAGTGCCATGGGCCTCACCCAGGCACATGCACCTGTGATCCCTAAGAGGCACCACAGCATTCTGAAATCCAATGGGCAGGAACTGGGATTACTGCAGGAATAGAAGCCACATAGCAAAACAATTCAAACCTGCTCTCCCAAACACAACGCCAGGTTACTGTGGGGAGGGGAAACTCCTGCATCTCAGCTACCAGGGGGATTTTACTACTGAACATCCTCCTTATGGAAATAGGTGAGATATCAGACTCAGCCTACCCTCATAACCAAGGGTCCAGCCAGCAAAGCTCAGAAAAAGTTTAAAAGCAGTAAGTAAAATAGTACCTGTGTAAGGCAGCATGCCCAGAGCAGAAATCCCTTTTCCAAAGATCCTAACTCCGTAGGCAGATACTGGCAGATAGAAGAGTATTTAGAAATAATGTTTTTTTAATTATTAGTAAAAAAGTTTCTCCAGGCAGCAGTAGGGCTCTTCCCTGGAAGAAGAGTGCCACTTGTGACTTGGGAAAAGTGGTCGCACAAGACAAACTTTTCCGGAAAGCCACATTGGTGCCAGTGATTGCACTGAAGTTATCACCACAGCACTAACCTAGATCAGCCCCAGGCACTCAGCCTGGGCTTTGCTCAGCACCTTTCTCCAAGAGAAAACTTCCTTAGACAAAAAAATGCCTTTTGTGCCTCCCAGCTGTGAGTGTGTCCGTGGATGGACACCACTGCTCCCAAGAGCCTCATGCTCATGCCACCACCATCTGGGCAGTTGCTTACTCCACCCCATGCCCTGTCCTACTATTGAAGGTGACTCAAAGGCTCAGCCAGTGTCAAAACCAAGGTGAGGTGCTGTGGGAACACATTCATTTTGGCAGCATCTGTAGCTCCTGGACAACCCTGTCTTCTTGTGATCTGGAAGATGGGTGTTCCATGCATAGCATATCTGGGCATGTCACTGCTGGGAGGACACACAGAGCTCCCCTCCCTCTGCTTGCTCCATGGTCTCCATGAAGGCCCTGCAGAGAAGCGTGTACCAGGCTTAGTCCTTCTCCCTCTTACGTGGTGGGAATGGAGGCACACTTCATTTAGCATTCTCTTGATCAATATCTCATCCAAATTTTAACAGTCTTGGCAGGCCGAGTCCCAGCTAACATATGCCAACACAACAACCTCAAACAAGTCACTCCATTGACTTTGAGTATCTGCTTGTGTTTGGCACTTGGTATGCACTGACATGCATGTGCATGCACTCATCTCCTCTTGTCTTTGCAGTTTTGAGAAATGATCAGTCATGGCCATATACTTGTTTCAAATTATCTCTGAAACTCTGCTTCTTCTATTGAGAAGTCAAACGAACTCAAACTAATTTCAAATTTGAATTTTCTAGGACAATAGGAAGGCACAGGAATTTAATTGATTTTGATTACCTGACTTATTATTATGCTGTCAGTAGTGATAGTTCAGGTTGATGTAATTTTAAATTTACTGTGAGATGAATCTGACATTTCCCTACTGCTGAATAGAGGACTTGAGCAATTCTTCAGCTCTTCACAAAGATGTCACAATTAATTCAGTAATATCACTTCTGTAAGCAGAGATAGAAAAGGAAGACACAGAAGCACTTACTCTGTGACTAAGAGCTGAATGAACGACAGGCTTACTTACTCCAGTGTTCCTGAAATTGATTGTATTTTTTTTTAACATTCAACACAATTTCTGCTGCAAAGACCCATCTTCGCTTCTCCTGTCAGCACACAATCAGGACTTACTAGCTGGCGATAATTTACAGCCAAAAGGTCAGCTAATCTTTCCCCAGCTGGCTCCAAGAAGCGTTTCCAACCCCTGATTAGCAGAGAGCAAATGCTTCTTCAATCCAAGTCTAGCTGCTCTTCTCTGTCCCCTTTCTGAGGGGGCAGAATGTGCTGGGAAACAAATCCCCTGCCAGTAAAACCAGCATTGCTTTGCTGGCTGAAGTGGACCTCCGTTAAGACGAACAGCAGATGCTCCATCACACACCACCCCATACCATCCTCTTCCTCTTGCCATCACCTTTCCTCTTGCCATGGGAGCACAAGAGATCACCTCCCATCGTCATCTGAAGAGGAGCTTTCCCCTCTGCCAGGGACACCTGGTTAGAAATCTCCACCCAGCTGAAGCGCACAATGTTTTAATGCAGTGGAAATTAAACAGAACCATGAACTGGGACCAAAGTCTCTATTGACAGTGATATAATTTGAAAAGATAAGACTTTAAATGTGTACTGCACAAGATAAAGCCTGGACAGGCAGACAATAAAAGAGCAGCTTTTTCCCATTTTTTTTTTTTTTTAGTCTTCTTAGTGCAAGATTGCTTAGCACAGTCAGTGCTATAATAAATATGATTTTAAATGGTTTAGAGCAATTAGAAGTATAAAACCCCAGAACATTACCATTTACTTTAACTGCCTCAAAGAAATAGACAAAAATTAGTTCCTTCATTTTAAAGCAGCTATGTCTCCTTAAGCCAACGGTTAAAGAAAAATGAATTAATGTACTGTCTTGAATTTAAAGCACTGAATGCTCAAAAGATGTGTGTATAAATGCACCAGTCCTCCCAGGCAGCATATACCTACACACTTGCTGTATTTCTAAATACAGCATGCAAGAGGTATTTTCAAAAGATAAAACTTACCTGAAATGTTTATCATTTGTACCTGAAACACTGAGCAGTTTCAGATCCAAGGAGTTACATCCTGCACCAATTTTGATCCCTGGCTTGGCCTACTCAGCTAACTGTGACGAAGACCCTCAAAGGCTTTCCCAGCTCTTGGCTTGTCACAGAAAATGCTGAGGAGTGCCTCCAGTTTCTGGACCCTGCTGATGCTTCCCAACAGTTGGCCAACCTTGGAGGGACCAGATGATTTGTGATGTTACTCCTGCCTGTGCCTGAAATGCAGCCTTTGGATTTCATCCTAAAAGACCTGGTTTTTCTTTTTTTTTTCCAAGTAATAGAGCTTTATTTTCTGCTCTATTTTCCAATTCATTGTACAAGAAAAATTGTTGGCACATTGAAATATTTTGTTTGGTTGGTTTTTCTTACTTTTTTACATTTTATAAAAATTCAAGAAGCTTCAAGAGCAAGTGGGGAGGTGCAGAACCAAAGCCCATTTTCCTATGCATTCTGTCCCCTACATCCTCCCCACCAACGAAATTCCACCATGTCCCCTTGGACACCTCCAGCTCTAGCAGAGACTGCACAAGAGGCAGCACAAGCTGTATCTGTTCCTGAGCCGCATGCTGTTTTGATGGATCGACCCTTGCCTAGTTCTTTCTGTTTCTCTGTAAATGATCCTCTGTCAGGTGATAACATTTGTAGAAGCATAATTGTCTTTGAGACAGTTACTCTTATTTCAAATGTGATTGAAATTGGCCAACCTGTTAAAAAATTACGATGGTGGAAGAGAGACTGGCAAGGAGACAGATGGCAGACAGCTCAGCTTCTCTAGCCTCAACTGAGCTGATTGAGAAGTGGGAATGTTTTCACCCTCTCACGAAAAATTATATCACTCTTTCATTAAAATGCAAAACTTAGTTTCCCGACATTAAAAATGTGACTTTTCCAACTGGTCAAAATTAGCATGAAAGCAGGGATGTCTCGGCAAAACAATACTTGGTACTTCACCAAGGAATGAAGCAGTTCTAAACAAGGAATTACAATACAGTGGGAGGAAGAACATGTTAATTAGAACAATAAAACAAAACACAGCCAGAAGCCTGGCAAGACCCACATGTGCTCATGCTGAACAGTGGACATCCCAGCAAGAGCAACAAGGAGATTGCTAAACCCAACCTCATACGTGCACAGCAATGCTGTACACCAAGCACATAGAGAGCCTGACATACTTTACCAGCAGCTTTATGGGTGGCCTCATTCAGGCCAAGCTGCCCAAGTCTTGGCACCATGAGATATGGCCCATTCCGCACTCTCCCTGAGTTCAGTGCAGCTTCACCATAGGGTGTGCTGAGCTTGCATGGGGACACAGGCAAGTCTGCCCAAAGAAATAAAACAAAACCCACTCTGATTAGCCCTGTGCTAATGATCAGACTCAGAAAACCCACCCAATGTGACAATACCTTCACCTCCCTTGTTACCCCACAGTGGCTGGGGACATTCCCACAAGGATGTTGTGAGACTGCAGGAGCAGCAAAGCAAGTGTACCGTTCCCAGCAGTGCCAAAGTCTTTTAGAATACTTGCTGGTGCTCCTTTGTGTTGGGTTTACATGGGAGAAATAGCGCAGAGCTGGTGAGGAAATTGGAGTCAGCTAATGGGCAGGGTGAATTTAAGTGGTTTTCAGAAAAATGCATGGTGTGAAACAGCATTTGAATAATCAGGCCAGGAAATTACTGCCCTGCTACCAGCTCAGGCCATGCCACTACCTTGGCAGCAGTGCCCTCCTGAGCTCCCAGACCCCAGAGTAAAACAAACACTTCACCATCAATTTGCACCAAGGAAGGTGAGTTTTGCCGAACTCCGTGTCTCCCTTGGCAGCTGAGGCTGAAAAAAATTAGTGTGGTACCCCATTTCCTTTCATCTCTCAGATGAAGGACTCTGGGCTGGGTTTTCTGTGCACCCAGACATGGCTCATATTGGCTGCCATTGTCGAGGCTTCCAGGGACTGAAGCTACCAACTGTTGCCAGGAAAAGAAACTATTTCAGGGCTGGTCCTGGAAAGCCAGCGCTGCGGATGCCAGCAGGGATTCAGAAATCATGGTTTCTTATGACTCCCTCAAAGATAGCACTGCTATTCTGAGAGGAACAAACTACTCCCAGCTCAAAATCACCAATTTGGACATTTTTTTAATCTTATATCTTTTTTGTCTCGATGTAGGCATGGATTACAACTGCAACCTGTCAGAAGCATACCACACACATAAACACATTTTGATCAAAGGTACACGCAAGCAAATGTAGCCATAAGATAAAGACATACCCCTCACCACTGCGGTGATGTGTACAACCTCATGACAGCCTAATTTCAGTTCTCCAGCTCAATGCCTGAGCTCTTACCTGTTTCCAAAGCAAGACACTTACACCCCGTGGCCACTCCAACTGCTACAGGGGCATTCCTTGGCATCCTATACACCTGGTATGGATGTCAGCAAAGCTAGTGTCTACACACAGGAAACATACTGGTGACATTGACCCCCACATGCCCTGTTGCAGGTACCAACACATTCACTGGTGTATAGGAGAACCAGTGGCTGGAGGACCACCACTGAAGGTGTGTGGGGGCCTGTTCCCCAACTCCTGCCAGGGGCTGGATAAGGGATGGGGAAACAGCAGACATCATATGCATAGGCAGCAGTTTTCCTTCCCCACAAAGAGCTGGCTGAAAGGTTGTATACAGAGGGAGGCAGACATGTGCAGCATGGGAACCTCTTCAGTTCCCTAAAGCCCTCAGCAGCCCTCACCTCCTGCCACAGGGCCCCTCTGTCCTTGCAGACAGACAGGGAGACCAAGGGGATATTTCGTGTTCCTCCCAGTTATACATTATACACCAGACACCTGCATCTTTGTTCTGAACAAAACACATCCACCTCTCCTAGATGCATATTCACTCTGTTCTGCCACAATATATAAAAAAAGGAAGATACACCAGTTTTGCATGTCTACATGAGCCATCTGCTTCTATTTTATTCATAAAAACCTGTAACAACAGCGTTCGCCATAACAAAATAAGACTGTTTCTAAGATGTGGATGGTTGTATGTGTGTGTGGATAATTTCAACCCAGAATTCTGCAGAAGCTGGGTTTAATGCTTTTTTTTTTTCCAGCCAGATATCATCTAGACATCAGTATTCCAAGCGTAGCATATAATTAGCAAGAGACAATATATTGTATGATCATGCACGTTAGCACTTAAATAGAATAAAAACGTTTCATTGTCAAGTCCATAAAAACTAAGAATAAACTCATACCACTCTTTCTGTTGAATAGCCAAACATCTTTTCATCTTTTTATCACAGTTTTGCACTTCAGCTCTTTCTATCACACATACAGCAAACAAAATGATGCTCCTGCCATTCCAATGGCCTCACCAGTCAATATTAGCCATTTATTAACTACATTGAAGACAAAATTTCCAGTGCAAATCTTTGAACTTTACAAAGTGAAAAGGGCACATGAATTTGTTTCTTACAACCTTCTCAGTATGAACAATTCTTCTTTTATAGATGTATTTACCATAAAAATAATTCAGCAATAAATTCAAGCTCTGAAAGTCTTACTTTTGAACTGACAGAAGTTAGCGACTTCCTCTTTTATTGATTTGTCTGCACTGTTATTATTTAAGTGATTAATTTTATAAATTTGGTGCTTGTGCATTTCAGGCTGGGAAAGGAGTGCTGAGATCTCTCTTACTCTCGATGCACACTCAGCCACAGAGCTGAATTACTCTGAATACCAACCATCTCGCTACCTGCCCATGGTCTGTGCTGAGACTATGACAGCAATGAAAGGAAAAACCTTACAGGCAATTATTCTACTAAGCACCAGGAAGGAGATGCAGTAAGTAAGTTTACAATGCTGTCCTGTGGCAAAGTTGGTGGAGGAGAAAAACTACCACATCACAGGGCCAGCGGAAGAAAGAGGAGATGCACTGTGTGCCCCTCAGCACTGCATCACCAGTGTCCAGTTGTGACTGCAACAGTGAGACAACAGAAACCTGTACCTGCCAGAAATGGTATATGGTTCCAATATAGAAATAAACTAATAAACACTAAAAATAACTTATTATGTACAGTATATTTAAATCAACACTCAAATATACATTGAGATGTGCTTCATGCAAATGCCTTGGGGCACTCTACCATAAAAAACATTTTTATATAAACAATGTATAAATATCACACAGTATTTAAATGTTGAGTCTACCAAATGATTATTTCATTTACTTTTCTTGACAAACAAAACTCTTCTGGGAAAAAGTCAGTGAAGTTATAGTTGAGAATAGAACCCAGCAAGACAAAAACCACAGCAATGCCAGCAGAGGACTATAGGAGAGATATGGTACTAGCTTAAATGGAAAACTTGTGCTTGAGGTGCCACATAGTGACAGCAAAAGACTGGAGGATAGGTTTTATCCTGAGCACCATGAAGATAAAATATTGCTACTAGACAGATCTCTATAGTTATTAATGAGAGGATGGGAGATGCAATGATGGAGACAGTGTGAAGGAAAAGCACCTGGAAAGTGTTAACAAGACACAACAGGGATGAGGAAAGCTAGCAAAATTGTATAATTTTCCTAGCTGCTAATGAAAGAAATTTGCAGTGTTATCCTAATTCTGAGAAATTAAATGAGAGGGAAGTATTTGGCACAATGAAGTGCCTTCCTTGGAGGTCAAAGCTAATTAATGGCTGTGGGACTCAGGAGAGAATTTAGCTTTTGTCTGAATCCTGAGTTCTCATTCTTCACTCACGAGCACCAAGAGCTAACGTCCTCACTTCCTCACATCTGCAGCTGCTCAAGGAGCTGTGGTTTCTGTTAAACCACTTCTGTTAAGTAAAACCCAACTATTTGCTTTCTAATTTTCTAGATAGAAGAGCAACTAACAGGTCCAAATGGAGCCATCGGACTCCTGGGTCTCCTTTTCAACTTTTTTCAACCTCAGCTGCCTAATGCTCACTGGATGTAACATGGTGATCATATAGTTTATCGTTGTGCAGGATCATATGGACTACCACAGTTTACCCGCATCACTGCCAAGCAGCAGACTTCTTTCTGCTTCATCTGTGGTTTCTTGCAGGATTCTGGGTTTTATGTCCCTGTGATGGGCAATACCCAAATACAACACAGGTTCCCAAATTAGGATGAAAAAGTCTCAGCATTGGACTTCTACCTGCCTTCTACAAGCACTGGGTTTTCCCTGCTCTGTGTACAAAGACCTGTCTAGTGACAGTGCTTAGCTCAGGCTGTTCAGCTCTGCAGAGAGATGTCAAAATTCATCCTCCCATGGCAATCTCAGGAGGAGAGCCGGGGGGAGAAAATCTCACCCTCAGCCTTCTATTCTGGGGGAGCAGCACAGGGAGAGCCCAGCCAGCAGCTCTGCTCTTACACCCTCATTTGTACAGATGGTTTGTGTGGAGATGAGAGGGATTGTAACACTAGAAGAGATGAATGGTAGCTACCAAGTTCTTTATCCAGGCTACAGTATTGACCTATATCTGCTTCATAAAGGTGAAAAAACATGGATAGCTGTGTGGGTTGAGCAGGAACATCTTCCTGCTGCCAGCTGGCAAACAGCTTGGGGATTACAGCATGAGGATTAATAGCCTTTGTCATTTGTAAGTGCAGATGCTAACCTTACTCATATGACAGACTGATCTTCTTTGGATTCTATGCCTGTTTGCTGTTCCAGAAAGATGACCTTGGGCTGCTGTGAGAGACAAAATATTTACACATTCATTTCTTAGGGCCTACAGCGTAGGCTGCAGGAAGACACAAGCTCACTCAGCACTGAGAAAAAAGGAGGCAAAAAAAAAAAATGCTGTATGCCTTCAGCTTGGAATCATGCAGAGATATTGGATTTTAGCTCAGGCTTCATGCCAGTGCAGCCCGGCTGTGCTGCTTTCTGGAGTACAGAGCAAGCAAACCCCCAGCTCTACAGCAGCATAAGCACACTGAGAGCCTTCCCTCCCCACCACCTTCCTGGCCACTGCTTGGGGTTTTCATTTTGTGCCTGACAGCTTGTTAAATCTGCACCAGATTCTGAATAAACACCCAAACCAGCTATGCTGAGTTACTCTGAAAGTCTTTCCAAGCTTTAGGATCTGTCAGCTTCTGGCTGCTTTTCTCACAGAAGCACATCAGCTGGGAGCCAGCATCACTGCCTGGGGTATGAGAAAGAATTTGCTGGGGTAGTGCACACTGAAGGAAAAAAACTGCCTCATTCAAAGTGTGAGTTCTTCCTCAAACCCTGGCTGCTTTTTTTTCCCTCAAGCCATAGTCGCAAACATCACACTTAGTACATTTTAAATGGAAAGTGGATGTTCCTGCATACTAATTCCTTCAGGCTCTGTTGTTCTTTTATAGAGCATGATGCTATGAAAAAAAGAAAGAAGAAAGCAAGTAGAGAACAGGTTGTTTCCTCTGTCATTAACTCAGTCCACACTGCAGTGAACGAGTGTCACTACTTTGTAACTATTAAAAGTATCACAGCCCAGACAACAAGCTTCCAACTCCACAAGTGGACTAGAAAGCAGAACAGCAAGGTCTTGGTCATGAGCATCATAACTTTAAGACGACCCTTCCAGGAGTCAGCTCCCCTGGAGCGTCGGGGATAATGTGATAGAGAAGGCCATGTTCTTCGCTCAGCCTTTCTGTCCACCTTTCATGCTGAAGGGCAGAAGGCAGCTGAGAAGCCAGGAGATGAAGTGCTGTGATCACACAGATTAAATATGATGATAAATATGGGAGCGGAAAGAAAGCTCTGCAGGCATGCTAGCTCCAAGGTCATCACCAGCTTCAACTGAAGGAGAAAATGAGGAAACGTCTGCTCCTCTGCCAAGCTGCCACCTTCAGCTTTGTGCTGGAGAAATGATCAATAGCCACTGGCAGCCTTTGGTTTTGTGCATCCAGGAACATCTAAAGACATTCATGACGGAAGATCAGTCGATTATGTAAAGCACCAAATAACTTATCAGGTTCTGCAGCTGCTAAATATATACCCAAGTATTGTTCGTGTGCCCCAGGAGCTGCACAACTCACTTTACCCCTCAAGGGAAACACAGACAAGCCAGAGCGACAGGAGAGAGCACGCCACAGCAGGGTCCAGATAATTAAAGACATTCGTAAAAACGAAACCCAAGCAGATCAAATGATGTAGCAGCCCATCCAGATAAAGCCTTTACAAATGGCCACTTCAGTAAGCTGTAGCTGTAGCTCAGTGGGCTGAAAGAGGTACTCATTCCTGTGGGCATCAGTTGAAAGTGACCATTATTACAGGGAATATAAACATGGTGAGATCATTCTGTTCTGTTGTTGATACACATTAAAACAAAAAGTAAAACAAGAGCAGAATGCCTGGCAGGACAGCGGCATGCTGGATGGAGAGAGCCCAAGGAAGGAACAGACTGCACCTAGCTGAACGATGCTGCTCAAGATAGAGAGATGTGTCCAGAGCACTTGCCCACAATATTCCGGGCTTATGCCAGTGCATTTAGTTCCTTCCCACACAATGGTTTTGTGGGTTTTCCAGCTGTGATTTTTATTTTATTTTTCTCTCTCAAGAGAAGAAAATTCAAATAAGCTATAAGGGGATTCCAGACAGTGGTGTTAGAAGGGAATGAATTACATTAGAAAACATGAGTGCATTAGGAAACCTCCATTATCTGGACTTGCAAGTCCCAAGCATTCCCATAACCAGGTCAGCCGTTTCTTTCCTGCTTGCTAAACTCCCCATGGCCCTCCCACATCTCTTTTCCCCACCTGGAGACCCACAGAAGCAGAGATCAAGCACCAGCATCAGCATCCATGTGGACAGAAACCAGTGGAGCACAGGGCCTCAAGTCTACTGACCACTGACAAGTGCAAGTCAAGATTCCCAAGGAATGGCAATCTTTCTGGGTAATTAAATCTTCGGATCTCAGTCTTGTCAACCACTTCCAAAAGAAACAAGGGGTTGAGGCAGTGATTGAAAGGGCAGCTGTATTTACATAAGCCAATGAACATAAGCCCAGACTGTATCAATATTAGCAATGGCTAATGCAATCTGTCAATGGGAAGAATATGGAATATGGAGGAGCTGCTGCAAAGCCTTCATTTCACAGACAGTTAATTCTAAAAATAAAAATAAGCCACAAAAGCAAGAAAAATCAAGGTAGCAAGCAGGAGCAACTCCAGCATCCAGCACTGTACTCATCCCAAGATTCCTAAATTCTTCCATTGCTTCAGTAGGAACATAATGAAACCCACAAATGCACTAACATTTTATGCCGCAGCTCCAAAACCCCAATGTTCCCTTTTCCCTTCCCTCTAAACTCTTCCAGTAAAAAATCAGGCCAAAGTGTTGTTGCAAAGATGCAGCAACCTGCTTCCATTGGAGAGCAAGGTTTTAACATGTGCTCAGATATTAACTTACTCTAAATAAGTTAGTTGCACTTGCTTTGCTCTGACTCCTGATACTCTACACTGAAATGATATATTAAAATTCAATTCTCTTAATGCTGTATCTTCAGAAAAGATCTTGATGTGAAAATGGCATGGAAGTCCAAAACCAGTTTACTTCATTACTTTTTAGGAGTATCTTTTCCACTCTTTTTAATCGCACTGTTACAAATCTGGGTTATCTCCAGTTCACTGCTGAAACATATTATTAGCTTACACTTTTCCCTTAGCTAATTATGAAACATAAGCAACACTTCGCAGGCTAAAGAGGTTATGAAGAGAACCTCACTAAGTTTATTATACATACACATCCCAGATAATAAAATTAATTATAAACACTTGTATACACATTTTACGAAGTTCAGGAAAAAAGATGCAGAGACTGGAAAACAACTGAAATCATCAAATGCACCTTTTCAATTGGGCTGTTTCTTTACTTCAGAATAAAAGTACATGATAAAAAAACATTTATATTCTGCTGGTTACCACTCACATGCTCATTTTCTCTTGTACTGGTAATGCAGCAACATTAACAGTGCTGTCAAAAATGTATTTACTCGCTGAGCTGTATTTGGGTTTTTTGTGATACAAAGCCCCAGTAGAACAAAGCAGATATTACACCAGCTTATCTAGGCAGTAAGGGCAACCCTCTTACACAGGATACCCACCATCAGAAAAACAATGCTCAGATAGGTAAGTGATAAGAAGATATAAAACCATGTCCTGTCGAATAATTTGTATCACCTATACCAGATGTCCTTCTGCATGCAGATTATTCTGTCTGCCTCAGGAGGACAGACAAAGACTGTGTGTATGACAAGTGATAACCTGTATGTATCACACTACTGCCTGCAGGGTCTGGCTAGCATGGATGTCTATGA
>JBCJKH010018381.1:0-22043 GCA_039877255.1 Loriculus beryllinus | reverse complement strand
GCTCCAGTGGAAGGGGTCCCTGCCTATGGCAGGGGTTGGAACTGGATGAGCTTTAAGGTCCCTTCCAATCCAAACCAAGCTGTGATTCTGTGATCTCTTACAGTGTGACCCTAAGAACCAGCAAAGTGATTTGTAAAGGAGGTGATTGGGACTGCCCAAATCTCCTCAGCCGCCATATAGGGGCACTTTCCTTCCTGAAGTCATGGCTGTTCTTGCTGATAGACAAGGCTAAAAGTGTAACAGGGGAGGTCCAGGGAAAAGTGGGAACTTTAAAGGGAGGGTAAAGTTAATGAAGTTTATTTTGTCTGATGAACTGATTCTTTGCTCTGACAATCACGTAGATTGCAAGAGCTTGTTTGCCGCCTTCTTGTAAAGAGAGTTACGATTTTGACTCCCAAAAAGCCTCCTGTCCTGTGAGCTCAGAGGCTCTGCATTAATTCACTTCATAATGCAACCGGGGATAAATGCTGTTCGTTTTTTTTCCTGAAGAACTGAAGTACTTCAGGTTCTTGCTGCAATCAGGGGTAGCAATGCCCCTTAGTGATGAGAACTTGAGCATTGTTGCCCATAGCCAAAATGTCAAACATGTCTTCATAGGATCCTGCTGGTTTTTGTTAGTGCATGTAACGTAGCACTGAGCAGGGTTGCAGCCGCTGCCGTCTGCCTGACACTGTTGCGTTGTTATTGCTAAGGCTGTGGTGTTGTCTCCTTGTGCTGACTGTGTGCCAGACATCTGCTGACTGCGGCTTGGATATTTCACCCACTGAGCTGAAGAGGGTTGGGATCACTGGGGCATGATCAGGAGCACTTGACAGCCACAAGGTCTCAGCAGGGGGACTGTGGAATGTAGGCCGAGGCAGCCGTAAAGACTGTCATGTTGTTAAAGTTTCATTTGCTTACGCCTGCACCCAGGCAGTTGCCTGAACTCCAGACTTGCTTTATTTTTACTGTTCTTTAGAGAAACTTTAGTTTGTGAGAATGGTAACTGGCAGCCGGCACAGTGTGTGCAGAGGAGGAGGGAGAGGGCATTCATGTGGAAGCAGCCCATCTCAGCTCTTTGTCAGATCCATCACGTGAGAGAGCGAGAGGGAGGCCTCTTCATACTGTGCTTTTTAGCTGAGTTCTGTAAGTGAATCTCTATGAAACCTTCATCAGCCTTTTGGATTTCTAAGTTGCTGGTATGTCAGATACTTTGGCTATTGTTCTGCAGGAATCAAAAACGGATTTGTATACTCAGAAGTTGCTTATACTATTCTTCATATGTGAAAACTGCTCTTCATAATGATGGGAAATTCTCAGTGTTGTTTTGGAAGTAGAGATTTAATAGTTTACTTTTTAATACTTATGACAGGGAGAAGCAGGTGCATAAAGATACATCTTGGAACAAAACCTAATTACTGGTGGATTACTGTGTTCAATATGTAATGCAGACTTACAGTGTGGCCTCAGGTAGACTCAGGTGAGTTCCTATGGCATGCTGCTTGTGCTTCTAAAAATGACAGCTAACTCCTTTCCCAAAGTGCTATGCATTTGGCTTTAGCAGGCTTTATAAGTTGCTAAAAATCATTGAAGAATAAAATAAGCCTACCTTGCAAATGAAGCAACAGCCTGATGTTTAATGGGAAGTCTAGACAGGTTTGCAGTAGCATATTTTCCATTTTAAGCATGCAGTGATCTGGGCACTGAGAAGCTGCCACTGTGAGTCAAGGCTGAAACAGAATTTATGTCTTTTATTAAAATTCTTGATCTTGCAGAAGGGAACTTTACTGCAACTCCAGTGCATGTGTCTGCAGGGATTTATGGTTTTATTTAATACCTAAAGAGAAAAGAGGGAGGGAGAATTCATAAAGGGTTGCCTACAGAGTAGGAATCCTTGTAGTCTAGGCAGAAGGATGGGCTGCTCCTTCATTTTACTTTCATCTCAGAATCTCAGAAGAGTAGCTGTTAGGACTGTGATTAAAGAATTAAACTTGATGCACATTCTCAGCTGGCAAAAGCCTTGTACTTAAAGAGGCCAGAAAATCATCAAGGCTCCTAAACAGAAATGTTGCTGCTTCACTCCTTGAATGAAGTGCTGGCAGGTAGCACCTAACCCGAGTTCCTTCTCTCCCAGCTCTTGAATGTTTTGGCACCAAAGCTATTGCCTGCCAGCATGGGTGTGCTGTTGAGGTACCTGCACTTGTCCATGTCTGTAGGTGCTTTGCCTACCTACTGTGAGTAGTTGTTGGTACCAGGCCACACTGGAGGAGAGCTTTCCAGCTGCTTCCACTTCTGTGTCACTGAGCATGGGCTTGAACTATTGTTTGGCCAGTGCATCAATGAATGCTTTCTGTGTTGATTACACTTCTGGAACATCAGTAAAGCAGCATCCTTCTCACTATGTGAGTGGAAACCCTGTGAGAGTTTGGCATGTCTGGCATGCAGAAGGGCAGCCAGCCTGTGTGATTCAGCTCAGCTGTTCTTTTACAAGGGTTCACAGGCTTGGAAATGGTCCTCACTAATGTATGTCAACACTGATGAGCTGGCAGTCATTTTCATTATGCTGCGTCGAGGTGCTTATTATGAGTAAATAACAGACATCTCCAGTAACTATAATTAGCTCATGCACTATAATAAGTAAAGAAAAGCCTTTAATTTCCAAAGCATGCAATAATCCGATTTGATTCATGCAAATCATGCTTTCTGGAGCCAAATAATTTTGCTTGATTCATCTTGTGACTACTTCCTTCATCCACTGTGGGCACATTTACATGCCAGTTATAGCACTTCATCCCTGTGGAGGGCAGGGCTTTAGGATTTAGTTAATGCTTCATTCCATTACATTTCTGAGGTCACTGTGAGTGTGTCTGCAGTCTCTGCCTGGGTACATTGACTCAGTGCCAAACTCTTTGCAGCTCTTGGCTCAGTGATGCTGCTTTGTCAAACTCTGCCCATTTTTGAGCAAATGACCCATCTCCCACATGCCTTTATGCTTTATGAGCAGAGACAAGTTCTTTCCATTATTGGTCTTTGTCCAGTTCTTCCCTGTCATCCCTGTCTGAATTGGAGCTCTTGTCTGCTCTGGGACTGCTCTGTACCACCAGCTGCTGAGAAGCTCCCCTGGCATTTTGCTTCAGGGCTGAAAGCTGCATCTGTACCCTCAAGAGAATCAGTTACTGTCAGTGGGAGGTATCCTTTTCTCTGAGACACCAGGGATATTTTGCTCATAATGTAGGATACACTTGCTAGTAACTTCTGTTTAAGTGTCATGCACCTAATCACTGAGAGCATGTCTTGCTCCTAACCTAGTGCACTGCTTTGTAGTATCTGTAAGAGTAGTGTGTTTGTATGGGTGAGCAGCACAAATGGTGGTGACATATCTAGCTCTTGAAGTACTCTCTGCCAGGTAAAGAAGGTTTAAAAATCTTTTTCATCCTTCATTTATTGCAAAAGACAGAGTTTTGGAAGACTACCTTGGAATCATAGAATGCATCTTAGTCCCCTCTTCTAAATTAAAGATATTTACGTAGAGGAGCAAGAATTTTCAGACTCTTAACTTCATGCACCGATTAAACATGTGAGCTGTGATCAGGATGTAGGTCATGGCCACCTTTGCCTAGTCATGAGCCAACTATGTAAGCATGAACTTGAACCAGCATCTCAATGTTCTTCTCTAATTTCACTCCTAATGGGTGGGAGTCAAACTAAGCAAGGAATGAACTGGTGGCAGTTCAGCTCTGTGTCAGCATACAGTAAAATCAAATGTTTAACAGTCTGATGATTATTCCACAGCTGCAAAGTTTAAATAAGATGATAAAGCTCGGGAAAGGTTGCTCTTGTAGAACACAAAA
Source organism: Loriculus beryllinus (assembly GCA_039877255.1). Classification (NCBI taxonomy): domain Eukaryota; kingdom Metazoa; phylum Chordata; class Aves; order Psittaciformes; family Psittacidae; genus Loriculus; species Loriculus beryllinus. The sequence continues at coordinate 18,213 of JBCJKH010018381.1, read as the reverse complement.
GCTTGCTTTAGCTGTTTGTGTGGCTGTAATAGCCAAGAATGTGTGGTAAGGGAGGGCTATGAGAGCATAGAGTAGACTTACATGAGCAGAGAGTATTAACTACTCTTGAGCTACCAAGAAATGAGCTCTGCGGTTGTGTTACTTCTTGCTGGGCTGTTGTAGCTCAGTCATCTGAAGGGATAGTCCTGAGGAACGGGTTTGCTGTTGAGCTCCCAACACTGCAGAATTCCATGTGGAGAGCGCAGCAGAGAGCTCGCTTTCCAGGGGCAGCGCACTGAGGAAACGTGGAACTGATACACAACCTAATTTACCTTTAAATAGAGGAGTAATGATGTTTTTCCGGATGCTCACAGGAGGTTAGTGTATAACTCGTCACTGGGTGTCACTGTTACACCACAGGAATCTGGGTGAAAGTGGATTTCTCTGGCCTCGAGTTACGAAGGTCTAAAGGCAGATGTTGTGAAGTGCAAGTGGCAGAGAAGGAGGGTTGGTGGAACTGTGGAACCTTTTATTTGTAAAGAATACACTAACAAGGAGTTTGCATCTCCTTCCAGCAGTGCTTCTAAAGAACCTGGTGTTTCTTGATGTGCCCATGTTTGAGCTCTGAGACTGAACAGAATTGATATTCTGTCTGTGCTTTTCACAGTGTAGGGGATGGTGGAGAGCTGCTTCCTGTTCTTTGTATGTATCTGGGTTCAAAAGAACCTAAACAACATTCAAATTGTACAAAGTACAACAGAAAGGGGTTGCTGAAGGGCGTCTTACCCATTCCCTTGCCTCCAGTAGGTCATTTTTGTGTTAAACTACCCCTGACTAATGTGTTTTGAAATCCAGCACTGATGGACAGTGTTCTTGGTGATCTCTTCCAGTTCCTAACTCTTCTCACAGTTTTCTTAACAAAGAACCTTGGTATCCTTTCCTGAAGTTTAGTTGTTTTGTTCCACCTACCAGGAACTGAGAATTAAACCTTCCTTTCAGCTTTGCTTCAGCCTCTGAAGGGGTTATTTTGGGGGGTTGAGGTAGGTTATAAACCTGCATTTAAGCTACCAATCAAATGTCCCTCTGTTCACGGGAGTTTACAAGACTGGCCATGGCACCTTCACAAGCAAACCAATATCCCACAGTTCTTACAAAGTAAGAACCATGCCTGCGATTGAAATGGTGATTTTCGCATTTTATTAAAGGCAGTGGGAATCAAAGTCATTCAAAAATATTTATTTAATATTTAAAAAATGTGGCTGGTGCTTCCAGTTTGACTGGATTCTTTCATCGTTTTCATTCAGGCAAGACAAAACTCCCTGTGGTTCTAAATATTTGACTATGGGTTTCCTCTTTTGTTTCAGATAGGGGCATTTTTCTGCGTCCTGTAATGTAGTGTGTATTGGGAGAGGAAGGGAGGAAGATTTCTTCAACAACTGTGTAGAGCATCTTGTAATGCAGAGTATCAGGATTTCATTGTGGGAGTCAACAGATCAGTTCATAGAATCCCAGGTTGGAAGGGACCTCAAGGATCAGCTGCTTCAATCTTTCAAGGCAAAACATGAGCCAGGCTACATGTCCCAGCACCCTGTCTGGCCCTTCAGTGTTCAGTGTTGAAGGGTCTACTGTTTCCCTGGGGAGATGATTCCATTGGCTGATTTTGAGGTGGCTGAAGGGATTTTAACCACTTACAAACTGTAAACATTTAAACATTCAACAGTTTCCAGGGACTGATTTTTGTGCCAAGGGGTCAAACCCACTTAGTTTAACTGCTGATATCATCATACATTTAGTTACAGTTACCTTTTCCTTAAGGTCAGTGGAACAAGGTGTTTGCAGGTCACCTGCTGGAATGGTGCTGGTTGGACAGGATTGATGAGGCTAGTGCTGTGATGGTCAAGTAATTGCCCATAACACTTGTTGAAAACCTTCTAGTTAATTAAATGCAATGTTTATTGTCAGTCTAAATGGCCATGAGGTCTTAGTTCTTCCTTCTCAATCATTCCACATTTATCAGCACTGGGTAACTCAAGCTCCGGAGATTTCCTACTTTATCGAGGAAAACTGGAATTATTTTCTCAGGAACGGGGCTCAGCACCAGCATTCCTGTCATTCCATTGACAGTTGATGCTTCCTTCACCAGCATCTTAACTTGACCTCATTAATTTTTGCATCCAACTCCCTTAAACACAGAAGGTTTTATTTCAGTAGAAGCCAATCATGGTAATTACCTCTGATCACTTTTGCATATTCATAAGCCTGGTTTATGGGCAGCAAAAATAAACACGACATCTTTTTAATAATTTTAAGTGGGTCACTTTCAGGACTGTGTCTGCTTTAAATAAATTATCATATGGTTAAGGGCCATGGGCAAAAGCTTTGTATTAGTCATGTGATAGTCTGGGCTTTGGTTTGTTATTTAGGGACAGCAATATTTGTTTATGAAATCACTGCCAATCCACTGTGTTAAAGACAGGATAGTGTATGTTATCTGGTTTGTAGGAATCTTACATGCCGTGGGTAGGGAAGAAGACATTTTTACATTGAAATGCCATAATTAGCCATTTGAGATTCCCAAACTGCACAGAAAGTAAATCACACTGAGGGATATAATCATATGGTGTTTTAGACTGTTGTCACAGCATCACAGCAGTACTTAAGTTGTGTTGGTTTCTGCTAGTGTTTCCTAATATCCTTTAATGGTATTTCTTGCCTGTAATGTTTGAAGTGTCCGTGGTGGGTGCATTGCAGTGGCAAGGCTGGTGTAAAGGTTTCTACCTCAAGGAGTTTACTCTGCCTCTGGCATTTCAGTCGTGATGCCACTGAGGGGATGACACAAGGCTTTGTGGCACTTGTAAGTGCCAAGCCCAGCTTGGTGGACTCAGTTCTGCAGGGGAGTCACATAAAGCATATTTATATCCATTTCCACTTAACCTCATACACTATTGATACAATATTGAGCATCTAAAAATCAGTATTATGGAAACTGAAATATTCATTTACAAAGGGTGAAGAATCCAGCTCACTTCGGTGTCTAATGCAAACATGCTTTTTAGTTACTGTAAAGTATTATTTTGCAAACCTCCAGTCACAAATATTCCAAATCCCCATGGAAGGAGCTGTTGTACTCAATTAGTAGTGTGACTAATAGTCTTTTCATTGATCAGAATGTGGTAAATACCTCACCTACATACTGCCCTGGGACCTGGGCAAAACTCACTTAAAAGTGGTGACTTTGTAGGCTTCAGGCAGCTATGGGTAATCCTGGTTTTCCTGTGTTGAAGTGTAGGAGCAATATGTGAGCAATTGACCCTTGTGTTGGTTTGCAAATACATGCCTTTGCTTGGTTCTTATTAGTTGAAAAATCTTATTGTATCTGCGGAATTTTTTGCTAACAAAAATAAAGCAGAATTAGCAATTTGACTGTGGTACCACATGGACTTGACAAAAATTATTTCTCTTGTCTTTCTGTAGAAAGGCTTGAGGTTTTCATAAGGATAAAAAAAATACCTCTCTTATGATGCTGATGTCAGTCATGGGGCAGTCTGATGTTTCTCTTTGACTCCTGGCTTACTGTCTTCATTAACTCCATATTTTTAGTGTTATAATTTCATATTGACTCCAGGGAGTCTCAAAAACCAAGGCAGTATTGTTTCTATTTATTGTATTTCACATAAAGTCATAAACATTTTGCTTTATGTAAATCAATATTCACTTACGGTAGGGAATTATATAGAAGCAACTGAATGCAGCTGTCAGACAGAATTAGGTAATTTTACTCTGAACATTATTTACCATATAATAGAAAAATTATTCAGTGATGATTTGTTAGTATAGAACAGATTGTTGTTGTTCATACAGAAAGGAATGTTGCAGAGGAAAACCAACATTTGCAGTTAGTGATACTCTCCACGTGCTTTTCTCTCAAATGCTGTTGTAATCCATTATTAGTAGTGGCAATTGGCTTTATTCTGTGTAGTATTTAAAGCCCCAAAAGGCTTCCAATTAAAAAAGGAGCAATCATGTAAATTTGAAAGTCAAGAAAAAAGCCAAAAATAGTGAGATTGGCCCAAACCAAGTCCTGTATTCAGTTCTTACTCCATCTCCTGACTCCATCTTCAGAAAACAGCTTGTGCCATCTGGAATGTGGAGGAATTCAGTAAGATGGTTGTGTCTGCTGCTTCTCAAATAGAAGCTTTGGGGGAGGGTGTTGATGTTTTGTTTATTGATTTGTTTTTTCTCACAATGATGACTGTTCAATGTTTTGCCATAGCTTTGCAGAGGATCCCAGTGCTGCTTTGGTAGGTGTATGCAGAAAGGGGTGTGTGAATATAATGAAAGAGAAGAGTGAGACTTGACAGTTCCAGCAGGGAGGTTTTGAAATCACATTGGGAGTGTTTACATAACTGCTGAAAAGAGGCTTTTTCCCTGTACCTGTTTACACTCTTTACTTTGGAAATTCTTGAAGCAATCAGCCCTTGGAGAGCCCTTACCAAGCCCTTGATTGCTGAGGAGCAAAGCCTTGGTAGTGAATCATGGGGAAAACATTCCATAACAAACTGGGCTCTTAATGAGGGTCACTCCTGGCTTTGCAGTGGCTACAAGGAAGAGGACGGGGGGAGAGATGCTGTTATATTGTACAACTGTTGGAGAGACACAATAGTGGAGGGAAGAGGCAGACACCGGCCCTTTGTGTGCAAATTTCCCACCAGAGCTGAGCAACTTCTTTTTATTGTGATTTTTTTTTTCTCCAATTTAATGAAGTGGGTTTGGAGTCCAGCTCTGGCCTAACAGGCACTTCTTCATGAATGAAAGATTTGTCTCTGGCAGCGAGGCAAAGCTCGGAACAATGTCAACAGCAATTACCACAGCTCCGGCTGCTTTAACAGCTCCCAGGAGCCGGAGGTTGCAGGGAGGGAGGGCAGTGCAGTGTGTCAGGCTGGCAGAGGAGTTTGGGGGATTGTCTTTGCCTGTCTTCCAGCTAACTTGTCATCCTTGCACCCAAGAGTTTAACCAAAGCTCAGCCTCTCGTGGCAAGGATTTGTCTAAAGATGCTAAAGCAGTCAGGGAGCTTTCTGGCAAATGGAACACTGGTTGATATGAGCTGTAGGGGTCTGTGGTATAAGAAGAAGTGATGTTTGTTTGGGTGGGGTATGGGGATACAATCAGTTATCCCAGAAGAAGTGAAAGTAAATTTACTTAAATTGGCTGGGATGCATCACTGAAAGTTATAGTGATCCTGTTTATGAATCTGCTGGTCTTTCTTAATTTGTATTAATTTGAATGCAATTAAGTGGTGACCTAATGAATGTTTTTTCTATATTTTTCTTTATTTTTATGAGGTACCCATTGCTTTTCTTTGTCTTTCTCTTTGGAAGACTGAGCTTCCTAGCACTGAGAAAGTTTTAATTTGATAAATAGTTGAAAACAAACATTTAACCCACTATTTCCTGTGATAGAGGAAAACCAGCAGCATTAATCCTACAGGTCCCACGTGCTCTGCTGCCTGTACCCTGAGAAAACGTTGTTGTTCAGTTGATATTCTATAGGAAACTCATGTATTTTACTGCATATTCACCATGAAATGGTGAAGTCCGTTGGAATTTGTGACAGCATGGTCAATGCTCAGCAGCCAGCGTGTGCTCCACTTACACTTCACAGTGTATATTTGTGGACACACTGTGTGGGTTGATTGAATTTAGTGTAGACATGTCTATGTAATAGCAAAAGATTAAACCAGTGACCAGTTTGAACAAGACATTAAAAGGAAAGCGAGCACAGTTTGCTAAAGTAACCATTTCTGAAGTAATTAGTTATGATTTATGATGATATTTGAACTCACATCTATAACTATCTCCTAATCCTTTCCAGAGTCCTTCAAAATACCATGGTCTTCTGATGAAGGATTTGCTGAGAAACTCAGAAACCATCAGTATAAGTTCTTGGTTTCTCTGCCTGCCAATGGCCATAATTACAGCTGAGTGAATAATTCAGAGCAAATAATTTGTCTGACAAATTTCTTTGCATCTCATGAAAAACCCATGAGTAGTTCACAGGCTCTTCACATTAGTTTGCTGTTCCTATTTATTTGCTCTGGCCCAGCTTTTATTGGCTGTGTGAGTCACGTGGTGGGGTTTGCCCTCTTTTGTTGTTCTGTAACATTTTTGCTTGTGTTGATTGAGCCTGGTTATACATTCATATTAAATACTGAGCAGCTGAGGTCTGTGTGTGGAGCAGCTCTTTAGAGCATCAGCACTTACACATTCTATTTCTTAGATGCTCTTTTCAAATATACTCATTTGTCTCCTCAGGTCTTTGTTGCCTTCTTTGGTCGCCTCATGGTCCACAGTGTATTCACTAAACTTCCTGTTGTTTCTGTCTGGATGCTCTGTGCTGTATCTGTGTGTGTTAGTTAATGAGGTTCTGCTCTGGTTCTGAGGAACTCAACCCCAGGACTGCTCTGAATGTCCTAGAGGAACTCTGCATTCTTTTTGACAGCTCTTTAAGGAAGACAGATCTAGTCTAGTATGTAATTAATGCTGGTGATTCCACCCTGATGTCTTTACTCCTATAATGTGCATCTCTGACTGAGAAGGAGATAATGGACAATCATGTAAGAAAATCCTTGATTGTGGCTTGATTGAACTTGTGAGAGCTCTAGACAGCTGGTGTTGTCATGGTTTCCAAGCCATTTAACATAGGACATTTTTGTGTAGATGTTAGCTAGGCATCCAGAAACTTGTGATTTGGATTATGGCTAACCCCTCTTTGAATGTCAGGTCAGGTTTCTCTTCATAGTAAAAAATCACAGCCAGTTTTCATATTAGAAGCCATAAAGCCCGTATTATCTTCCATCAAATTTGCAAACCAGGGGACTTCTCTGAAGAAAAAAATTGAGCCATTCACCACAAGCAGCAGAGCTGCAGTTTTTGGCAATACATATGGGTAAACAATTCCCAGGCTTATCAGCTTTTAGTTGTCAGGTCAATAATTAGTTGCAATTAAAAATAAGAATCCTATTCATTACTCTGGGATCAGTAACAGTGTGCTGAAAATTCCCAGCCTCAGTACCTCAACCCAGGCTGAATCAAAGTCGCAGACTGGGTTGGGTTGTAAGAGGCCTTAAAGCTTTTCCACAGGCTTTCAATTAAGGTTTAAAGGAACATCACATCAGATAGATACTTGTGTTCCCTCTTCTTAACACCTTCTGGAGTGTTTAGCCAAACAACTCCATCTATACAGAGATCACAAGTGCCAGAGGAGTGTCTCTCCTGCTTGCTGGGCTGTTTTAATCCTGTGTCCTCTGTGGAGCAAGCTTTCTGCTCCTGTACAGGTGAATGATGTTTCCCCAACTGTTTTCAGGGTTTTCCTGGGCATTAGGTAGCTCCTTGCTCTCGGAATTGCCTTTTTCAGCCCTTGGAAAAACCCAGAAATCTCTTTCTGAATCTTGAGAAACTTCATCAAAGATACAGGGGCGCTTTCAATGTCCAGGTTTAGTCTATTGGTAAGCACAGACATCAGCATAGCTCTGAAATGATTTTTTTTCCAGCAGTGATTTGTTTCTTTAGAACCAGCAGAGGGAGCACAATAATAAAAGTAATTGAATTTATAAATCTTTTCTACTTGTCTGTAGCTTAAGAATCTAAAAGTGTTCTTCAGATATGTCCATTTTAGTGGTAAGTGAAATGCGGGGCGAGGTGGGGGAGCATAGGTCCAGGAAGCAGAAAAGCTAAAGCTAAATTTCAAAACAAGGAATAGCCTTCCTTGTGTTGTCATTGAGAATGCACAAATAAAGAGGAATATTTTGTGCTGGAATACTGGATCATCTAATGCAGCAGCTCAAGTAATTTAGTAGCTTGTAGGATCTTTGTTAAATCATGGCAGCAATGCAATTGTTACCGACTCAAACACGTGCCTTACTCAGTTAATCATTTTATGTGGCTCCCAGTAGGTTCAAGGAAAATCAGATAACGTGCACATCCTTTGTTGGGAAGAGGTCTTTCAGATTTACATACACATAGAGCACAGTGAAAATTGAGTCTGTCCATGTTTATGGACAGCTGTTGCAGCCATATCCTACTGGATCTGTTCCTCTGGTACCAGATTTTCTCTCAAACCAGTGTTCACTGCCAACTTTGTTTTGCGTTTGAGTGATGTATTAAATGGGCACTACTGCAGCGCACTAGGATCACAGTGATGAGAAAAGAATTCATAAAGCAGTAGAGTTGGTCCTCATGTGTTTCAGTTTTGCTCTAAATTTGGTTTAGTCCCTTATACTATAAGCTTTTTTTTGTATATCCTTGTGCAGCCCCCAACAATGGAGCTATTGACATGCTTGGTAGAGCTGCTAATGGTTGTTGCAATGTTAATGTGCCATCAGCAATGGAGCGCACTCAGTCCTGCAGAGATTCAGGATGGTTTGCAAGTGGTTATACCTTCTCCTGCTCTTCTGATATTGTTAAATTTGATATACCTGTTTGAGGCTGCCCACAAACATCATTGTCTGCTGAGCAATGAAAGTTTCTAATGTCCCTGGGAGAACATCTATACATGAGGAGGACTCTGGTCATGAGGATGTTGTTTAGAGTGGGTTTGATTACTCAAGTTTTCCCAGCAAATTCACTGTTGTGAAACTCAAAAGGGCATTCCAGACTCAGATCCATTACTTAGATTTTTCTCTTTTCATCTAAATCCAAAATGTACTTAAGTGAAGATCCACAGGTCTAACTACTTACGGTGACAAAATCACATCAGTGGGTTGGCTCAACAGTTTGAAATTCAGCATCGCTGCTGCTACCTCCTGGAACAGGCCCACTGCCATTCTCCAAGTGCACTGTAAAGCCTTCAATTGTGATTAATGGTCAATGTGTTGATTGCTTTAATCCAGCATGTCACTTATGTGTGTCTGTAACACCTTCTTTCTACTGTCAAGCTTGTTGGGATCTGTGTGCCTGGGATGGAGCCTGAGGCATTTGGATTTGTAGCTGTGAAGACAGGATTTGCAAATTAAAAGGCAGAATGCTAATGACTTAATGTCCTTGTTTGTTCCTTTTGAAACTTTGTGGACTAGACAGTTAATCAATTATTTGAAATTATGATTCCTGCAATGCTCACATATGACCAGCAGCACCCTAAGAGAAGTCAGTGGCCCATCTTGTAATATGATTGTGAGTAATGTAATCATTTCATTTCTTGCACAGACTTGGCAACTCTCATATACTGGCAGTCTTTGTGCTGTTGCTTATTTTAATTGAATCAAGTTTCGTAAGTAATATATTTGTGGTTTTGTCTAACTGTAGCATGCACAGTTTATTCTGGGGCATGTATTAATAAGAAGTTAAACTAAAAGAAACAACCCATAGAACCTCTAGGGGAGGGCAGCTATGATTTATGATCTTCGCTTTCTCTGGTTTTCTGAGAGGGATTCCTTTGCCTTCCTTTCTTAAGTTCTTTTTTCCACTTATCTTTCTGTTTCAGGTCCTGCTTAGGTTTTCTTTTGGGTTGGGAGGGCATGAGCTGTGCACAACCACAACCCACCTTTTTGTTTTTCTTTTTAAAACCTGTATGTCTATTGCTATAAACTGTAGGGACTGAATTGTTAAAGGCTGTGTGCTTTATAAATGCTTTCATTTCTTTGTGGTGCAAATAGAGAAGTCGTGTGCTGCCAGATTGTTCATGTTGGAGGTCTTCTGCCATTGGTCATATGCATTAGAACCGTAGAAACATGGAATTGTTTAAGTTGGAAAAGTCTGTCAAGGTCATCGACTCCAAACGTTAACCAGCACTGCCAAGTCCATCACTAAAGCGTGTCCCTAAGGGGCAACATCCACAGGCTTCTAGGTATGTCCAGGGATGGTGACTCCACCACTTACCTTGGCAGCCTGTTGCAGTGCTTGACACAACCTTCTTGGTGAAGACATTTCAAGACTTGATCCTGAGTCCTGGGGAACACCATTTGTGACCAGCCACCAACTGGATTTATCTCCATTCACCACAACTCTTTGGGCCTGGCCAGGTGATTTTTTACTCTACATCCTTTATGGAAGCAGTTTTCATGCAGGATATAGGCTGACTTGCCCTCAGTGACATCGCCATGCTGGATGAACCATTGTCCTTACCACTCAGTTCAGAGTAATCAAAGGAAATGAGGCAAGTATGTGAACTTCTGAACACCCTCCACTTAACCCTGGTTAAAGCAGTGCTGGTGGCAGGATTTTCCAGTCACTGTGTACACAAGCAGGCAGTGAGGCAACTGTTACAGACCAGAGAGATCCAGTGGTTGGGAAAAATGACCAGCTCAGAAGAATGCACTGAAGCCTTTCATTCCCAGGCTTCTCAGTGAGGGAGTTACATGACTTTTTCTCCCTTCCAAATGAGGTGTAGTTTGCAGCTTTTGTGTTCCCCTGCAAGGTTATTATGAGACCATGTCTTTCCATCTTCAGTGTGAGTATGATACTAGACTGAGGATTGTTACTGGAGGGCATTACAGATGCTGTAAAAGCACTGTGATACTGTATCCTCCTTGTACATCCAGTCCACAGTTCACTGCTTTTGTACCACACTGTCTTGGACAAAGAGCCCACATTTGTATTATTGGCCCTTTGCTGAAAGAATTACCGAGAGAGAAGACAACACCATGTGTCTTGTAGCTAAATGCATATTCTCTTATCAAGTATCCTCTTAAGAAAACCAGCAGTGATTATCCACAAGCTGGGTGCGACAGGGATTGAGGGGGACAGAGTGGCAGATGTGGGCTGCTCTGAGTCCTGTCAGGAAGGAATGATTAATGAACACCAGCTCCAGCTGAGGCTAACCTTTGGAGAGCTGAGCAGGACATCTGCAGAACTGTCACAGCTCTGACAAGGACAGAGCTGAACAACCAATTATTCCACCATCACTAAGGTGGGCTGTCAGTTTAATCCCAGCCATTCACTTAGGCAAGGACAGGGAAATTTCTCCTTTACATAGCAGCACTCTGGTGTGACCTTAACCATTTCAGTACCACTCAGGGGAACCATGGGGCAACACCATAAACACAGGAGCTCCTGCAGACTGAAGAAGGGGAGGGTAAGCTGACACTCTGTCTTAAAGAGTCATTGTGCAAAGGGTTGTAGCTCTCTGCTGAGCTCTAAGGACATGTGGGAATTGGGATTTTAGGAAATGGTAAATACTAAGTTGAATATCCTGCAGACACCCCAGTGTTGGTCACTGTTGTCGAGGGTTTGTAGTGACAAGAAGCTCTGGTAGTTGTTAACATGTTCTGACTCAACCACACTCAGCTGTGTTTGTCCCCCACAAGAATGTGTAGAATTTGTAAATGTGGCCTTTTTCTGGTGGCTTCTTGGGGTTTAAATTTCTTGTATCAGAAAACCTCTAGGCTGAGTTCATGGAAATTAATTCCCAATGAGGGCTATAAGCTCGAAAGTAAAGTATCCTGCAGGTGTTTAAAAGACATGTACATATGGCACTTGGGGACTGGTTTTGGTGGTGGACTTGGCAGTTCTGTGTTAACAGTTGAATTCAATGATCTTGAAGGTCTTTTCCAACCTAAATGGTTCTATGATTCTAAGATGTAAAGATGAAGCAATCCCTCTCATCAAAGAAGAGCCAAACGCCATGATGCTAAAGGACATACTGACAGAACTGTGAGCTCTACAGGGTTGAGAGTGGAGGTTAAATCACTTCCTTGGATCTTTTATTTCCTTGGTTTGTGTGGGTGGTGCAGCACATTTGCTTTGGAATGCCCTCCACTTTTCATCTGCTTGAAGGCCTTAAATGTCCTTTCAGCTGGAGATACAGAAAGAGCCCCCATCCTGGGATAGCTGACAGCGTGAGAACAGCTTTGGCTGTGCTCTGGTCATACCTACCTCCTGTAGATGCCAGGTTGGGGTTTTGGTTTGTGTTTCATTGGGTTTAGTTTGGTGAACTCGGTGGTTTAGAAGCTGATCACACAATTTGTATTTTACTCTAAAAGAATCTGCAAGAATTTGTCACTCAGTTCAGGAGCCTGTCACAGGCACCTTCATTCTACCTGGAAAACCAAAGATGTACATGAAGCCTGGAGACACCTCTGGAGCAAAGCACAGCATAGCCTTGTCTTATGGCTTTTTTCCTAAACTCTTTCTGTGCTCAATGTACACAGAAGATGTAAAAGCCATTATGCCTCTCTCTCCAGATTTTCCCTGTAAACCTTGAATTTTGCCTTCCTTCATTAGGGCATGCAGCTTGTAACCACTCTTGTCTGCACTAACATCACCAAACGGGGACATAAAAAGAGCTGAATATTTGGAAGTAGGATTTTGCAGTAAAGTAGAATAAAACGTAATCCCTTATGTTTTATTTTCTGTGTATGAGAAGTTTTTATTGAAAATAGGAGAGATGATAAATCCTGTCTAAATATATTTTCAGGTATGTTGCTGTTATGCAGAAACTTTGCTAATGAACTCTCATTTGAGGTTCAGCATTACAGCACGGTTCTAGTTCTAGATAGCACAGAGCTTATCTGAATGGAGATAAAATCATTTCTCTTGGAATGATATTTGTAGACTGCTTCCAGTGCATGCCAGCTGAAAAAAGAAGGAACACCTGTCACTGGACCAGAAAGAAGTATTAAACAGCAAAAACTATTTGGATTTCTGATAAGGGCAGCTCTGCTGCACCAGAGGTTGAGAAAAATCCTCTCAACCCCCTGAAATACAACTACCATAATCATGCAAGTGGTTTTTTACATAGTAAATATTATCATTATCTGAATTGCCATGTGTGCATTGCATGTACAGGCAGTAATCATAACAGTTAAAAGAACCAGATGTGGAGGTGTGCATATATCAGCAACTTGCAAAAATTCCTCACACATCATCTGTATGACACAAAAATGTTCTTTAAGACATGGGGATATACAAAATCTGTTCCCAGTTTCAAATGGTGTCAGTTCTGTTGTAGAAGGTGCAGTTGGATCTGGTGTGTCAGGAGGCTGCAAGGGGAACAGGCTTGGATATTGATTTTTTTGATGCTGAATTGCAACCCAGAAATGTTGAAACAGCATGTATGCAAAGCAGTGCTTCCAGCTGAGGTTAAGGCCGAAGTGATTGTTCTTCCTGCTCAGAAATGGATTAAATCTGAAGTTCCAACATTAACTTCCTTTGCCCTGCAAGTCTCAACTTTTGGAATTAATCTGTTGGTTATATTCTGAGTTGGTTGGTTTGGGTCTTTACTGCACTAGAACAACAGAAAACCAGCAAGAAATAACAGACAAAATGTTTGGTTTCATTTAATTTTCTAAGATTACTCATAAGTTGATAACAGTTGTGGAATATTATTCATTTTAGTTGTTGGAGGACATGAGGGAGTTGGTAGGCACATGGTACTTTGGTCGAGGCTCCAGGGCTCGCCCTTTCTGATTTTTTGCATTAGAAAGCATCATGTAGAACTGAAAAGGACAGAATAGAAACATTCATAATGATTAGAAATACCTTGTCCACAATAATAACTCAGTTTGGAAGCACTGGTAGTAGTGCTATATAGATTGCAAAATCTGTGGCCTTTCTGGATAAATCACTTTGGAATGATTTTGACTTCCAAGCTAGAGAGTACACAGTGGATTGATTGTACTCTAGTTTGTATGTGGAATTTGGAACCAAACAATAAGGAAAACCTGATTTTAAGAAGGTAATAAATAGACTAATCTAAACCAAATTAAAGCATCACATCCTTACTTTTACTGTCAGTGAGCTCACTCACCTTACTGGGAAAAGATGCCTCTTGCATTTCCTAAGCTGCTGCAGAAGAATTCAGTGCGGTAGCAGGTTTGTGCTTTACTAAACAAGGGTGTTGTGCATTCAGAGAGGAGAAATGAGTAGTTAGAATTCAGCACATCCCATCATCTGGCATGTTATTAATATCGTCAAGTAGAAGTCATGCCAGCACAGCAGGCTGAGAGCTTCATCCTCCTCTTGGGAAATAGCAAATCTCACTTCCCTTGAAACCTGGCTTGGAGCTGGTGTGTATAGATGGGGTCTGACCATTTGCAAAGAAAGTGATCAAGGGGTGATGGATTTAAACGAAGTCAGGGGAAGTTCATGTTAGATACAAGGAGGAAGTTCTTTTACTGTGAGGGTGGTGAGTACCTGGCACAGGCTGCCCAAAGAAGTGGCAAATGCTCCATCCCTGGCAGTGTTTAAGGCCAGATTGGACAGAGCCTTGGGTGACATGGTCTGGTCCGAGATGTCCCTGCCTATGGCAGGGGGGTTGGAACTGGATGATCTTAAGGTCCTTTCCAACCCAATCTGTTCTATGATTCACTTAATATTTTCCCTCTGCCCCTTCTCTTCTGTTCCAGGTTGTTCTGGATGACCAGGGCAGAGTGGCATGCTCACCACAATGCCATCTAGCTTGGTGGAAAGAAGCATGTTCCACCCTGTTGTGCAGTTCCCTGTGTTTTACTTACCTTGGCTTAAAACTGAGGATGTTAAGAGTGAATTGAAAAGGGTTCTTTCAGCCTAATGAAGTGCAGCTGAAGTGAAATTCTGCATGTCCATGGAGCATGCAGAGACTGCCTCATCCTGGGGAGAGGTTGCCTTGAGGTTGCATTTCTCCTGCCTCCTGATGGTCATCTCTATATATTACATGGTTGCCACATGGTCTTGTGCATTTGCTGTTCATTAAGTTGCATTATTGCTTAACAATATAGATGAAGTATCCACCAAATGAAGCAAAATAATTAATTACTGAACACAATGACACCATTTAGCCCTAAATTTTCACAACTTGAAGGATTAACTAAGTATGTAATGCATCACTGAGTGATTTAACAGAGCATCATAACTCTTTTCTTTTCACCATAAATTGTAACCTGGAATTGTTTTTGTAATGGTAATTGCCTTATCTTCATAAATTCTGCAGTCTTACATAATTTAACCAGTATTGTAGCAGGATTTCCCAAGAATAAAAAAAGCAGGTGCTGTCAATGGTAATTTAAATAAGAAAAGACACGTTAAGTGGTTCTTCTTTCACTAGTAATAGAAATTAATTAGCTTTGAGCTGCTTTGGAGGCTTTACATTTTTTGCTGTGGCCTGTTACATTTTATAATTGTATGGAAAGTAGTTTTGATTTGATCACATTATCTGGAGTGAAGGTTGTGCAGGAAGGCAGAGGTACAGAAGGCAAATGTGAGATGCTCTGGGTCTGGAGACAGCAGAAGATTGAAGGTGTACATTGAGATCTTCCAAGTAAGTCTTTGAAGTATTGGCAAAGGTTATGCCAGAGTCTGAAATACACTGCTGAACATTCCTTCCCTTAACACTAAGAGCTAATTGCAACTGCTTTGGACTGACTCTACCCTGCTGTAAACTGTTGGAAAATAGAATTTATGTAGGTTAGCTCAGTGTAAAATCAGAGAGAACAGGCCTACATATGAACTATAACTACTGTGTCTATGCAAACATTAGCAGTGCCACACAAGTATATACCCAAATATGTGTTGAGGGTTATGTCTGCGTGAGAAGCTAGCGGAGGCCAGTAGGTGCAGATTTATACATAGTTAGTGCTGGACTTGGTATGCTTGGCCTGGAGTCCAGTTCAGACTTTGTGTTTTTCAGAGTTTTTTGGGTTTACTTGCTCTATGCTGACGGCTCTGTGTCCATAACTGGTTGGAGTGCATCTTCTGATTTAGTTTCAGGTAAGGCTCGCTGTCAACATGGAGTTTAGGCACAGTATCAAGCAGAAGCTACAGATGAACTCTGTTGTTATGTGTTCATTTGTGGCTCTCAGTCTACATAAACTGTTCATGAATGCTTGAAACTGTGTATTTCTTAGATTTCGAGGGAATAAAAAATTACTTAATACGTATATGTTGTTAGGGCAACTATAAGGGACATTCTAATTGCAATATAAGTATGTTGAAAAATCAGCTATAGTCTGCAAATGGCGTATTAATATGAATGTATGGTTATTGTTAAAATGATTTTGATAGAATTTTTACATCATTTTTGTTTTGACCCTGTTCTTGAATGCTCTTGACTGGCTAACTGTGTTGGGTTTGTCTTTGTGAGCTTTCATTTGAAATTTGAGGTTAAATTTGGGTTGTATTTTTCTCTCCGTGGTGTGTGGCAGGAGGAGTATATACCCCTGAGCAAAGAGAACTGTGTTAAAATAGTAAACCTTGGAAGTTACTTTCTATATCCTCCCTCCTCCATTTCTGGTTTTATTATGTTGTGATCCACTAGGCAGTTCTCTGGGAGTGCTGTAGATTTTTTCATGTGTAATTACAGACACATGGAGAATGGACCAGCTATTGTTCCCAAGTAATTCACTGGCCAGGACCCGTTGGACTTCAGGTATTGTACACTGGACATGGAACAAAAGGGCACGAAACACATCAATTGTCCTGCCTCCTCCTAATTGAGCAAGTCACGCAAGTCTGCTCCCATGAACAGAATGATTCTTCTTGAATACATCCTTTTTTCTCTTACAAGGAGCTCCTGCTGCTGTCACTGCAGCTCCCAAGGTTGCCTCAGAGGGCATCATCTTGTCTGGCAGTGAAACTCTTTGGTCTTTGATCCTCAGAAGTTGCTGCTGAGAAAACAGAGGCTCTGTCCCCCTTTCCCACTTCTGAATGGGGCAGCACCAACTGCTTTGTTTTCCTGCCCTCTAAAATGTAACGTTCAGTCCATGATCTGCTTTGCTTTATCTTTGTTCCTCTTTCCTCTTCCTGTTAGTAGAGCAGTGTAAGATATGGGCACGTCAGCTTTTGCTTGCAGATGAGGGATCTGTGAGAGAATAAAGAAAAAAGAGCACGTCTTTGGAGCAGTTTTAATATGTTGGCTACTGTTCCCTGTTCCCAAAGCAATGGTTTTTCTCCATGCAGAGACTATTAGCAGAGTAATCTTTGCCTTCTGTCTTATTGGACTACACAGAAAGTCTTTCACCCTTTGTTTTGTCCAGTGATGAGCAGAGAATTGAAGTGCTGCTGTTCAACAGATTGCCTTTGAAGCTCAGGAACAGCAGTGGTGTTGAGCATCTAAGCTGACAGTAGCCACAGTTTGGCAGTTAAATAGGCTTTTTTCTTTCTTTTTTTTCCAGATTCTCATTAAGAATTTATAATATTTAAAATTAGAGTTTGAAGTCTTAACTGTTTGTGACTGTGATGCTGCAACTTCTTTAGTACAAACACAAGAGATGGGTCATACCTGTTAAAAGGAGCTGGTCAACTCAGGGTTAAAACTCTGAGGATGTCTTCCTGCTAGAGACAACCAGTACAAGGGTAAGCCAACAGAACAGATTTTTAGCAGGATTTAGGTGCTCTCTACACAGGCATTTTTCTGGCATTCAGGAGAGCCACAAAAATTGCTTAAGTCAGAAAGATGGATAGAAGCCACTGCAAGCCTGGGTAGGTATCTAAGAGGTGTGCAAATAAAGCTTGGAGCAGCAGTGCCCATACTTCCCTCCATGGGCCATCACAGAGAGCGCAGAGGCTGATCTGGGATATGTCTCCTGTAGTCAGTGCTGTCCGTGGATTCATTGTAGACCGTAACAATGTTGTTGTGCTGGCAGAATGAAGGTGCCAGAAGCAAGGGGTCTGCCTCCTTCCACTGCAGCACAGACCTGATTTTCTCAGAGCCTTTGTTTCAGGCTGCTTAATTTTTCTGCCAGAAGAAATTTCATTTCACTTGACTTAGGTCACAACTACAGACAAATTCTGAATACAGTGATGTGAGAGAAACGTGGTGTTCCAGGCATAGGCAGCCTGTGTGAAGATCTTGTAGTGAGTCCAACACAATTCATAAGAGGCCTTTTCAACCTGGGTGAATGGAAAAAAATCAAATCTAGCACTAAATATCATGGTCCCTTGGTCTTTTTCTTGTAATATATTAACATATTTAATCCTGCAACTAGAATAAATGCACTGGAAGACCAAAATGGCTTTTGGACTGTAGCTTGCTAAGCACAGAACCTGGATTTAATAAAGGGGACACAGAGCTTGCTTGCTTTCTTCAGGTTAAGCCTAAGAAAAGACAAAGGGAAATATTTGTTGGTTGACCTCTGGCCCCAGTACAAAATACAGAGAGGAGAGTGATGAATCTCTGCAGCCAGCTGGCATAGTAAAGTGCTTGGTATTCCATGAAAAACCCATCATGTATTCCCTAAATAGTTCATTTTGTTTTCTAAAGTTCTGAAAAACTCGCTTTATTGAAATGCATGTTGTTGCATCGATTTTTCTAAAATACACCTTGTTA
>JBCJKH010018379.1:12878-26752 GCA_039877255.1 Loriculus beryllinus | reverse complement strand
TGACACAGCTGCACAAGTGCTTTCGTAGGAAGAGCTATAAATGCCATAGCAGTATTTAACATTGTTAATTAAGTTTCAATCTTTGTGGACAACATTGTTAATCACAGTAAGGGAGGAAAACAGCACCCTTCGGTTCTCTATGTCACGTCTTATTAAACAACAATTCATTCCCATTCTCAAATATCACTTCACTCTATTCAATCTTTCCATGAAAAAAATAATCACTTGATATTGCTTCTTTGGTCAGAAACTTTAGTCAAACATCCAACATTAGTTGGTGCATTTAATTTTTCCTTTTCCTTTTCCAAGTCTTAATTACTGCTGTTGCTTTGATAATGTCCCAAAGGCTCTATGCCTTTCAAGCATGAAGGTTCAATGTTTTAAATAATAAGCTAGTCTGGAAGAGGTGTCACACTCCAGAAGAGGTTTGGCACTGTCTGATGCATATGTGACATGTTGCTTGGATATTGGGAAAAGCTGAAAAGCTATCTCCGTTTTGAGGTGTGCATAAACACCGTTTTCACTCTGATTTGCTTCCCACAGTACAGTTGTTTTAGTTGGGCTGAGCAACGGGAGCTAATTAGAGACATCCTTCAATTTTGAGGATTTCTATACTTCATTCAGCTGATACCAGCCTTTGTGCCTTGGTAATGTACAACCTGTGTGCATGATGAAATGTGGAGGGAAATACAGGAGAGTGCAGTCTTGTCCCCTCTTGCATCACCAGAACCAGACCAGATGTGCTTTATTATAGCTGGAATAGCTGGTATAAAAGCCTAGAGGCGCTGGCCTGATGGGTAGGAGATCCACACAATGAAGAGTGGAAAATCACATCCCTCATCCATAGCTTCTTCATAGTTATGAAGAAGTGGTTGTTCAGATGGTTATTTCTCCATTTCCTTCACTTAGGTACTACCAGCTTAGAGATGACCATTCTATAGGGCGCTGGTAATAGCAGCAGACTCTCACTGTGTACTGAGCATGAGTGGCTAGGGGCTGGATGCCTGTCTGCCTCATTTTGTGTGCATACAAGGGGATATGTTCAGCTGTTCCTTGTCTTCAGGAGAAGGAGTGTGATTTCGCACTGCCTTTGTCCACATGTTTATCAGTAGCTAGGTTTGGGAATACTGTCTCTTTGTCTGTAATATCATCCTTGGGAAAGGAGGGAGGATGAGTAGAGGGGTAGAGGAGAGCGTTCTGTCAAGCTTTTCCCTTTTATTTCACTCTTCTAATCCTCTTACTTCCCATTTGGTGCCATTCAATGTGTCTTGGCATCTCCTCAGACAGAATGCAGTAGCGCATGCCGTGTCGTTCCTTTGGCCCTTCCTGTGGCCTCACAGGTATGCCTGACCTTAGTGGCTGATACACCAGTTGCTTTCAGCATCAGTCATCTGTTTTTTTCAGGCTGCTGGCCGTGACAGTAATGCTTAATGTAGTGCAGACCTTTACAGCATGCTAACGACTCTGAAATGACTTCACATGTATTTCACTTTGCTCATTCTATCACCTCCCTGAGCTCTGAGCTAGGCCTGGATGAGTTTCTTGACATATACAGTAGCTTTCTGACACATCCACTCAGTTTACTTACAGCAGTGCTGCTTTCTAGTGTTTTCCCTTTAATTATTTCCATTACTCTTAGCCAACGTACATTATTTCTCTCAGCTGTCAAACCCTTGCAGAGTGTTTTATCCCACTAACTGTAATAATGTTTCTCTTTTTTTCTTTTTATTGAAGTTGCAGCTTAAAATCATACTTGCTTTGTTCTCACCAAAAAAAAGGAGGATGCTAACAAGGCTTCTAGTGTGTGCGTTTGTATCCTAAGTACATTTTACGTGCGTGCTTTTAAGCTGTGTTAAAAGATGAGCAGAAACAATTTGGGGGAACACTATACTTGTTTAAAAACAACAAAACCCAAACCCACTAGAACAAAACACAGTAAAACCCCCCTACACCTCACATTATCCTTCAGTATATCTCAGGCTTTGATTCATTTGTGTATTAGAAGGTAAGTGTGGAGCATGGCATTTGTGTTAGGAATTGTCAGCCCTCAGCAGGGCCGGAAATGCCTTTGCACAGAAGCATCTACCTTGCTAAACTCAGTGTATGAAGGATTTAGGTATAGGAAGACATTAAGACCAGAGCTCTAGTGCACAAGAGCCTGCTGCTTCTCTGTGCTGCCTACAGCTATCAGACAGGAGTTTGTTGGCAGGAATGGAGAGTGGAGGAGTGTGTGTGCCTATGTGTATGACTATATAACGGCTAAGCCATGTATTCTATCCTTCTGATTTAGGAGTTGCACAGGAGCTGCAGGCTTTCTGCAGCTTCAGCAGATCTAAGCTCTGCCTATCATATCTATCTTCTTTCTGAATATTTATTTACTTTCTATGGTACTTGTCAGGGTGACACTCAGACCGTAAAAGTGCTTCAGCAGATAGTTTGCAAAACCTTGTACACCTGCACAAATCTATTCAACACTGCAAGTTAACTGCTTTTGTCACACCATGGCATAGAGTATGAACTGGGGTATTTTTCTTGCTGGTAAACACTGTTAGACAAGCATTTTCTAGTCCGTTTCTTTGAGTGAAATACAAAAGGATGGATGTTTACCAAGAATTCAAAGTACTGTTTTACAAATGTCCTTGTAGTGCCTAGAAGCAGAAATACGTCTGGATCCACTCTTAGTGTGGGCAGCACCTGAATCTCTCATACAGAATTATATCATGAAGAATTAAATGTAGTGATTCAGTAATGCTGGTGTGATAATCCATCTCACTGTTTTCCTATCATTTAATAAAATGGAGATTGTTGCTCCTGAGGTTATTTTTCCCTTCTGTTCTTTTGTTTTCTTTTCTCCCCTCTATGCCAGAGAGTGTTTCCCAGAGCTAGGGACTGACCTTGAAACTGGCTATAGTGAGTGTTTGACTTCAGCTTTGCCAGCCTGTCTTGCGACTTAAACAAACACCATAATCCTCTGTTTTAGAAGGGTTCGATCTCTGGAAATATTGACGTGTTTGAAGTTTGATACCTTAAATAGAGCCATTTCAAATCAATGTATGACTTTGAAACTTTGCTTCTGGTATCAGTGCCTCCGTATAACCTTTCTTGACATGCATATAACAGCCTTCATGCTTCAGAAGAAACACAAATGCTAACAAACAGTTGCCAGGCCTTTGGTGGCTCATTGCTACCCAATGACTTAAGTGGGATTTCAGTACTCCGATGCTGCAGGGTAAGTTTCAGTGAATATCTCTATTCTCAAGAGAACAATAGTGGAGGAAAGATGATACGTTAAATACCGTGTGTAGTTTTAGAGGATGAAGTTGTATCACTTAAAATCTGTCTTCCACTCAGATATTCAGGGCTTGTTTCTGTATTTTTTCCTATATTGAAGCCACACAACCACATGCTACTCCAGAGTGGAATTGGAGTGCTGCAGCTGAATGGAAACCTCTTTCTATTTCCCTGTGTCTGTAAATGGCCCGTGAACCTGGAGTTTTGTTAGGTATTTCTGTGTCCTACTGTAAAACCAGAACTGTTGTAAAACTAGAATGCTTCCAGCATCATATGTGACTTTCACAAGTGCCTTTTTGATAGCCGTTGCACTCACTGTGTGAGATGATCATAGGTCTGTCACTGTACTAGAGACCTCATCAAAAATGCAGTCACAGGTCTTTCAAGGTTAGTTGCAGTTAATGTGCTTAGTGAGCTAAGGGAAAGCATATGGTCTTTGTTAGAGGAAGTTAAAATCTCTCACTGTATTTGTCACCTACTCAGAGACTGCCTGCTTGTGTCACCGACACAAATTACACCAAATGAAGAGGTCAAAAAAGGGGTTATTAAACTTTGGTTATTTCCCACAGCTCTGCCAGTGTAGAGCTCCCCCTTCCAGCACAGTGCACTGTTCTTGACCACCATCATTAAACTCAGAGCAGACTACTTTCTATGAATGATAGGTCTGTTGAAAACGTATCTGCTGTTTCACCACTGCGTTCAGAACTTCCCCCTTGTTAATTTGTTCAATGTTTTTGGGTTGTCCATAGATTCTTTACAAAGTGCTTATTTGTATTGATAAGTAAATAATGATATAAGATGTAACGATATAAGAAACTAATAGTAAATTGTATTTCAGGAAAAAAATGGGAAAAGCTAATACAGGAGTTGACTGGTAAAGTTTGTTACAAGGAAATCTCTTCTGCAGCTTTTGTGTTTGTTGCCCTCTTTTGGGGACACATTTTGAAAGCTCTGTGTATAGATGGCCTTTAATTAACAGGTTTTGCATCGATCTGCTGCCTTTCACAACTGGGACCTCTGAGTTGTATCAGCTTTAATTAAATGTTCTCAACACCTCCATAAGATGGCAAGGCATGATAGTGAATATATTGAATATGGGATTTCCAAAGTCCCACTTTGTTGATCTAGCTCTCCTTGGACTCACGTTGACAATTACCATTCTCAGTGATTTGAATTAGAACAGATGGAGGCTGGAATGGTTTTTGCAGATCTTGCTCCAGATGAAATCTTCAGTTCATGTAATGTGCAGGTAATGATCAGGCATGGAGCTCCCTGATTTTACCTGTTTAATTGTAAACTGTTCAGTTTAAACTAAAACAGGGGAAGTTCAGGTTGGATATAAGGAAGTTCTTTACTGTGAGGGTGGTGAAACGCTGGCACAGAGTGCCCAGAGATGCTGTGGCTGCTGCATCTCTGGAGTGTTCAAGGCCAGTCTGGATGATACGGTCTAGGGTGAGGCGTCTGTGCCCATGGCAGGGGGTTGGAACGGAATGATCTTACGGTCCCTTTGAAGCCAGACCAAGAACACACAGACCCAGTGACAGCAAACAGGGGCTTCCTTCCCTCTTCTGTAAGTACAGAATTAAGAAAAATACGAAATACAGTGCTGAGAAATTCTGAGCCAGAAACCAAAGGGTTCACACAGGTGCTACAGCAAAGGTGAATGGTTTCTTTGGATGGAACAGCATAGAACTCGTTTTTGTAATGTGTTTAGTTACTAGTGAGGGGTGGGAGAGGCCTGCCCTCAAGCCATGTCCTTTCCTATTTTCGTCTAAAGATCCTTGTGCAGTAAATCAGCTGTTTTTTGGCCTAAGGAGGAGTTTTAATTACAGTAAGTGCTTAGGAGAGTTGGATTTCATCCATTTTGGAAAATGGAGCATTTCAGGATCATATGAGGTATGTTGAAGACCAGAAAGTTGTAGTCTCACATTGACCTGTACATGGCAATGAATCTTCCCTGTAAGATTGACTTCAGTAGGAAGGATTTGCTGTGGAATTTTGCTGGGAGGCAGCTTGTCAGGTATGTTTCTCTACACTGCAGTTTTCTGTGTGTCCATTCAGTGTTATCCTTGTGCACACAGCAAAACATCCAGCAAGAAACTGTGCTCAGATGCTGGAGTCATTGGACAGAGTTCCTGTCTGTTATCCAGATACAATATCAGTCAGAAACTTTCTGAGAGAGAAGTTGGAGCCTGGCACGTGGCTGTACATTTGCTACTAATTCACTTATTGCAACTTTATTGATTTTAAAAGAGGTAATCTGTTTCCTTGATGTATTCCATTCATTTTAAGGACTCTAAGCTTACGTTTCCACACCACAGTTGTTAATGCTGTGCTTACTGTACTATAAATAACCTGTGGCAACAACAGTTATGGTTTTGAACAAAGAAAATTAAGAAATTCATCTTTAATAGCTTTTCAGCTCCTATCAGGTGGTTTCTGATACAGACTCGCAGGCTTATCTATCTGTTTCCAGGAGGTTGTTGGATGTGGGGCTGTTGTTACGTGAAGGGAGATGGTGTCCACGTTAACTTGTTGGCTGATCATAAAGTGAATTTCTCTATTGCTTGCAGTACAGAAAGTCTGAGTTCTAAAATGCTGTAGCTATAGCATCTGTGATGTTTTTAATCTTCTTTTTCAGCTGACAGCAAACAGTCCTGTAAGCATTCAGTGGTAAATAGTTTTGCACTGCTCAGCATCCATGGTTTTCAGAGAAGTGCCAAAATTGACTTAAAAGCTGATAAAATAAGCTTGGACTGGTAGGAAACTGAGGGGGAAAACCAGATAAATTACCGTCCTCAGTCCACTCTTACAGTCTGTCAGATTTTAAGTGTGGATCACTACATTTTGGTCCTGTGATCTGACTGGTAGGATGTGAAACTTCTGTTAAGATTCTGAGCCAGCCATGCTTGTGCTGGAGCTTTTAGCGCTTGTCACTTCTCTGTATCAGGCACTGGGTGTCACATGAAAAGAAGACTGTTTTTTACTTCTGATTGGCTGGAAATCTAACTAAAACGATGCTGAAGACTCTTCTAAAATTGCATCTCAATGAAGTTGTTTGCTATGAAATATTGAAATTAGGGAGAATGAAATGCTAAATATTTTTGTTACGGTGTTTAAAAGCACTAAAGGAAATGATACCAAAATAAAATGAAGAGATGAAGCCTCAAATCCACACTGGAGTAGTTAATGTACTCCAGCGTAATGTACTCCAGCGTGGGCTGTAGGCTGCTCCAGGAGACTGTATTTGGAACCTGATGATCTCAATGAACCTGTTGTAGGATGTTACAAAACAGGAAAAGCAGTACTGAGGGCAAGCTGATCTTACTTAGTCATTTACTCGTACAAAGCCATAGTAGAGGAGCCAAATCTGAGTTTAGGGGAAATGAAAAAGCCTTGTGAATGGAAAGGGGTGATGCTTATCACTAGTGTTCCACGTTTCTTCATTTAAGGTGTGTATCCTTCTGCCTGTGTTGTCTTGTTAATGGAGCACCAGAAGGGACATAAATGCTCTGTGGAGATCAGGTCTACTCTTGTTAGTAGATGAGGAGTACCAGAGAACTGAGGCCAAGGGCAGTGATCCCTTAAGATCTGCTCTAAAAAACATTTAACAGTGTAGAGGGGAAAAGAAGGAGGATTGTTTTGTAAAACCAGCACTTGTATTATTTCCTTTTAGTTTTCTCAGCAGAGAGGCTTTCAGCATCCATCAGTTTTTTAATCATCTCAGGTACGGGCATGTGTACAGAGGGGGTTTTATTTGGTTTTCCAGCCCTAAATTGCTTGTTCTGAAGTATAATGATGCTGTAAAATGATTAGTAGCCATAATGCTTCCTTGAAAGATCCTGTAAGCCTGGCTTTATTGACGATGCATCCATCATGGGTGATATTAGCATTCTCCAGCTCTGTCTGCAATACAGAAGAATCTGTTGTGCAACAGCCCAGTATCATGGACAAAATACAAGCATCACCCTTTTTTGTATTCGCTGAGCTTCCTAAGTTGTCACTTGTAGGTCACTGATGGTTCATGGAGAGCTTGTTCCTGGAAGATCAGCTCCTCCTCCTTATTTTCAGCAACAATACTATGTACATAGAACTGTATTTATCTTAGATACTTTTAACATCACTAGACAAGCAACTGCAGTATGTGTAGCACTGCCATCTGATCATCTGCAAGAGGAGTGCCTGAAGGACTGTGAAAGAAGAAAAGGAACAGAATTGTTCTAATGAGACAACAGCTAGGTCCAGAAGGGGGAAGTGTATTGTGCTTAGAAACAGTAACTAAATCCTTATTCTAATCCTGGTCAAATATCAACCTCTTAATCTTTTTGGACAGAGGAAACCAACTAATGATGTGAAAAAAATTAATGACTGGGGTAATGCAGAGGGGTTTTGTTTGTTTTGACTGTTCTTGATAAAGAAAAGCATCCCCTTCTCCTTTTTCCTAATTCATAAGTTCTTCCTGTAGAACTAGAAGTGAAAAGAAATCTAGCAAAAGGTTGTTCTGTTGTTTATTGCAAGTGAAACAGCTGGAAAACTGTTGGGGAAGTAAAAATCATGCAAGGCTTTTTGGTCATCTGGATCTTTGAGATTTTATTTTAGGGCAGTTTTTCCATCAAGGATGGGGCTTGAAGCAACCTGCTCTAGTGGAAGGTGTCCCTACCCATTGCAGGGGGATGGAACTGGATGAGCTTTACGGTCCTTTCCAGCCCAAACCAGTCTGTGATTCTTTGTCAGATAGGAGTCTGAAACCTTAGGCTGCTGGACTCTGATCTTGGTAGAGGCTCCTTCCACATCTGGGGAAAGAGCTTTCTGACTTTGTTTTTTAATCTGTTCCATAAGAGACAAATTTTGAATTGTTGTGATCTTGTTTCTTCCCTTTCCTTAACAGAGCTGCATTTGATCAGGGCTGTCACATAGAGATGCTTTGGGTAGCAAACCTCTTGCCATATTCCACTGAAGCTTGGTTGCATCACAGGGCATGGTGTCACTGATGTAGTTGTTGAGAGAGCTTCTTAACTGCCCTTGGGTCCTGATGACTTTATGAAGAAACAACTAAGACAGTCTATACAACACTGTTACCTTGGCTCTTGATGCTGAACACAGCTTCTGTTTTCAGCAGGGTCACAGCCTTTGAGTTTCGTTAAGGCAGCTGGTTAATGGCTGAAGCTTTATTTTCTACTTTGGTGTTTAGGGGCTGTTTGGTGGGCCTTGTTGCCTCACGTAGCAAAGGCATGTTTGTATACATGAGCTTGTGCCAAGTTTAAATATAACCATTGAGTAACTATTAAGGGGGGATGTTATGAAGAGCTAAAGAGGCACATGATTTGCTTGCTAAAAATTATGTTGCAGATTAAGCACAACTTTATAAGCATCAGTCAGAAGTGGCTCTGGGAGCCACATAAAATCTCACCAGCATCATCATCATCTGTTTAATGTTAATGGGACTATTAGGTACTGAGAGGAACTGTTTTTAAGTGTTTGTTGAGAAGGTAAAGGAAGTAGTGGAGCATTCTGAGCTGACTGTGCTGGAAAGTGTGCTGTGGGCTGGCTGATACTCTCCCTAAATTATGGTCCTATTCAGTGTTAGCTATAGGGAGAAACAAAACTGAAATTCAAGCCTGCTCTGAAAGTTTTCTGAACTCAGCATCATTTTTAGAAGATTTATGAGAATTCTAGTTCAGAAGGAGAAAGTTCTGTGTTCTTAAGGGAATGGTTAAAAGCTTGTAACAAATCTCTCTACAGAGTGAATGCTCCTTTGACCTAGGCAGTAGAAAAAGGCTGCAGACCACTTTAGGGTATTCATTAACCATTTTTCTTTCACAGACTGGGTGATACATTTCTTCTGGGGTTGAATCCATGTAACTGAGCCTGTCTGCAGTTGCAGCAGTCGAGTTTAATATATGGCTGTATGAGGGAGAGTTGAAAATGAAACCACATAAGTCTGTAAATGTTCCAACTCTCCTTACCCCAAGAACTGAAGCATTGATTAGCCTCTCAGTATGGAATTTATGCTTTTATAAAGGCTGAAATCCTATTTCCAAATAGGTAAATGAGTCTGTTGAGACATGGATAATGAAGCATGGAAATAGCAGGAGCACAGGTGAGCAGAGATGCTCTGAACATGCAATTACATGCAGAAAGATTTGTTTCTTAAGACAGCAGAAAGATGATGACTACGTTTACTGAGGGAGATTGTATCACTTCATAGTTAATTTAATGTTTCCGATAGCTCATCTACAAGTATCACTGTGTCTGTTGTAATTGAAAATAGATGGTGCAAGTTGTAATGGGTTTAGATAGTGCTTTATTCAGGTTGGTGTATAGTAATGCTATTAGTTTATCTTATTCCAGACCGACTTAACCCCAGTTTTCAAAAAAAACACATCCCCCTTAGTTTATGTACATCTTTTTTGACTGGTAGGAGCCAGCAGTCCAGTAACAGCACACGGCAAACGCTCTGTATCTATTACAACACTTTTTTACATCTGAAATGGCCTAGCAAACTTCAGGTTTAGAGTACTTTTGTTCCTCACAGTAAGAACAGAAAGTAGTTGTTTCACCTAGTCCAGAAGGAAGCTGGAGATTGTAGATGGTGGAGAGTAAGTTCTTTGCTTTTTGCTACTAGTTGTTATCCTATATACCTGCACAGTTTGTTGGAAGAGCAGGTGGGCAGTCTTGCATGGGCATCGCGTGCATTCACAGAGCATGAGTGCTGCCCATTGCAGTGCTGGGAGGTCATGGGTTGCTGTTCCTTTTTTTCGTTTTCCTTCAAGCAAGTAGAATGATGAAACTGCAGTTTATTTCTCTCTGTCCACCTCCAAAATGGATTGATCTCAAAATGTGGTTTGCAAAGGTAGACCTCTAGCTCTTTGTAGTAGTTCAGAGAAGAAACTACACAATCTATGTGGTAATTCCCCTTTATAATATGCAATAGTGGAAACAGATTTAAAAAAAAATGCAGATAGGCACCTAATAGAGCTTTTAAAGTTACTTTAAAGGACACACTGATTAACTTCTGATCTCCAACTGAAAGCACCAGGGCTTGGACAGTTTAAATTGCACAGTGGTCTTGTAAACGGTGTAGAGATTACAGACAGCAAAGTGTCTCTGTACACTTGGCTGTAGGCATCTCAAACTGTTACTGATGTGGTTTAATTTGACGTTACTCTTTTCTTGCCAAAGTAAACACCTTCCCAAGTTTTTGGAAGGAAGCTAAAGAAGAGCTGGAGTTGAGTATTTCTAAGGTGTCTTCGTGATTTTACTACGTCTTTCCTTAGATACTTGGAACCTTTTTCTTTTTTCCACTACTAAGGCCCTTTTTACAGTTACTGTCAGCATTCCCAGTTGAACTGAATAATTTACCCTTTTAAACTGACAGCAGCTGTCATTATGAAAATTGCAGGGCCAAGTTTGACAGGATTCACACAATGGGGGAACTTAAACTTTTAACAGGCTTCGAGAAAGCCCAGACTTTTCAGCACATCTTGTCAGTCAGTACATGAGCTCATCTCTTCCTTGTGAAAAGTTGGCAGATTAGAAGATTATATCTGACAGATCTGAAACAGCGCTGATGACATCCTCCAACAATAATATCTCTGTGGGGGGGGGGGGGAGGGGAGAGAGGAAAATGGTTTAATGAAGAAAAATGTTATTAAAAAGTGGGTGGGCACTTTACAAACTGAAGGATGCTCAGGGTTTGTGGCGCTGTGTTTATAACTCATTTCTCTTCTGCAACCTTAATATTGACAGCTCTTAATCATCAGATACGTACTGCTCTATTTCTGCAAAAGAATGTTCCTCAGGTTTTAAGGCTTCTTGTAGTTGAAGAAGTTGTGTCCTTTTATATTCATTAGTAGCTAGTATTTTGACATTAAGGATTAACGGTGGCACATGTCTTAAGGCAAGTGTAATGCAGTAGTAGGTATGTGTGGCATTTATGGAGTGTCTGACACTAGGCAGTTGCTTAGCAAGTGAAGCCTCTGCACTGGCAGAGGGTGTGTGACTGCAATGTCTGCCTATCCCAGGGGTGGTGCTTCTGGGTTTTATCCCTCTATTAGTGAGGTTGGTGTCACAAATACTACCTCCTGCTATGGTTTATTATATTGGTTTACTGAAGATAATGGAGTTCTATCTGTCATGAGGGTGAGGTGGGGAGGAGGACCGAAACCCATATGAGGTTTCTACTCTCTGTAGTTTTTTATGCTTTATAGTCGGAAGTACAAAACATGGCCTGAATTGAGGCATATGGTGCAAGTGGAGGTAAGAGACACAAATTGCTTTAGGATTCTTGTCAGCATCTTTAAAGTTTATCCTTTACTGTGTCATCTTGTTTCTTTCAGTCTATCTTTAGCCTTGCTTCCCTTTCTGAGCCAGCAGAAGGTGGTTTTTTGTTATCACTGCTTACGGTTTAAGAGCACAATTGGGAAGAAAACTCACTTTTTCTGACCACTTTCATGTTGAGGAATGCAGAGAAACGTGGAAAGTATTTGTACCTTGTCTTGCATATTCCCTTCCTAAGAAATTCACTACTACCTCTCATTGTTTCACTGCCATACCCAGTGTCATCCTTCTTGAGAAGGATGGTACTGTTCGTAATTCAGTCCTCTTTTGTGGCCTAAATATTCACAGCTCTTAATTATCCAGAGTGATTCACTGTTCTCTTTCTGCAAAAGAATGTTTATCAGGTTTTCAGGCTTGTAGTTGAAAAAGCTGTGTCAGTTGTCAGTGAAACCTGAAATCATTAAGGGACACGAATGTTAAGGATATTCCTTGTTGGACTCCCTTTTTGTTATTGCAGAGCTTAAATAGAACCTGAATTGTGTGGGTTCCAAGTTGTGGCAGCCATAGTTGAAAGCACAGAACACTACTGTGTAAGCAGTGTCTGCTGGACCCTCACTATGAAGTGTGGGCTCATTTTGAGATCCCCAAATGTGGTACAGGACAAAGCACCTTATTGAAAATCCATTAGCCCATGTTCTGATTTGGCATCCATCAGTCACCAGGCAGCAGTATAGACTTCATCTGAAAACTCCAAATGCCATTGCAATTCAGCAACTCCCACGTACCAGCAGCAGGCTAAAATAACTACCCATACTGCTTTAACTGCAGTATTAGTTTAGATGATGGAGTCAAAGCTTTCTCTACTGCCAAGATGGAGTGAGATTGAGATGTTGACTCTGCTTTGTCCTGTTTGTGCAATCACTGTTAATTCTCTGTTTTGTTCTGTACGTAGCATGCCACAGACTGACCTCAGTCCACTTCTCCATCCCCAGAAACTCTCCACGTGCAGTCCAATAGCTTGCAATCACTGCAGGCTGTGAGTGTTGGTTGCAAAGACAGATTAGAATTAGATGTTTTCTTTTCTCTTCAACTGAGCATAAACAAAATGTGTTCCATTTTTATGGAGTAAACTTCTGAAGTGTAAAACGCAAACTGCCACCTTCAGTTTAGCAATTCCAGATAAAAGCAATGTTGTTTCAATGATAAAGAGAAAGAAGAAAGTTTTTGAGTCGGCCCAGGGTCTGTGTGATCTGTGTTGGTCAGAATGAGGCCAGTTATGCTGACTGTCTCCATAGTTACCTTCTTCCCAGGAGACAGAAGAAACTGCCTGATCATAGCATGGCTGCATCCCATAACTGTCAACCTTCATCTCATTGGGGTGCATGGGAAAGGAAGGTTTCTTATTGTCCAAAATGTTACTAGTGTATCAATTATTCTTATCAATTTTATTTAAAATAGGAAGAAAAGGGAAGAAGAATCTGTACTCAATGCACACTATTATGAAGTGCAAACCTCATCAATTATTCAGGTTATTTGTGCACATTTTACTGTTAGAGGCATTATGTGTGTTTCCTTTAAGAGAAATTTAGGAGAATGAATCTGAGTAGAACATCCTGGTGAGCAGGTAACAGATGTCAGTAATGGGGTGATTTGTTCCAAGAAGCAGAGCTGTTAGAGGACTGAAACCCGTGGGGTATAGATAGTCCCACTGCATCTGATGTTTGACCCAGTGGGCATAGCACAAAACTGGGGCACAGCAGAGACCAGTTGTATTCCCAGCATCAGGTTGGGTTTTGCTTGATCGAATTATTTCATCTTCTATTTCACTCTTTGTAAACTGGTAGTATGACTTTCCTGTTTGTAAAGGTGTTAACAGAGTAATGAATGTTATTATCAAGTGCTTGGCTACATTATTGCTGAGAGCAACCAGTTCACTCTTCTGATAGGCTTCACTTTTCAGTGGTGTGTCCAGACAACTGCATTGTGCGGATCATCAACCCTTGCTTGTGCCAGTGGAGTTAATCCGTTCAGGTGAGAAGCATCTTGTGACAGATCTTGTTTTCAGGTCTGTAAAAGCATCCCCCCTAAGGAGAGTAGCTGAAAGAGTGCTTTCAATGTCCTGAAGATTGTTGAGGAAGAATTTGCAATGAGGACAATGGATTTGGCGTTCCTATCTCCTTAGGATGTACTGCACCAAGAAAAGATGTCTAACATGGTAGGTTTTGACCAGACCAGTGAGCAGAATATCTAGAGTCTGGCTGGGGCCAGGCTGAGTAAGCATGCTTCCACTAAATCAGTTACTG
>JBCJKH010018378.1:12268-43678 GCA_039877255.1 Loriculus beryllinus | reverse complement strand
GCTCTGCCTATCCTGGAAAAAGACTTGGGGAGCAGAAATGCCTGTCAAGGTCTTATTTTGCAAAAAATAGGGCAGGGAAGCGAGGTGTGTTAGCAGCATCTCACACCCAACCAAATGCCAGTTAAACACCCCTGAATAATTCTTTTACCAATGACCCACATGACCACATGCTAGCAGAGGCTTCAAATCTCATCTTCCCATGGTGGCTTATTGTGGTGGACAAGCACTGGGGCTCTGCCTATCCTGGAAAAAGACTTGGGGAGCAGAAATGCCTGTCAAGGTCTTATTTTGCAAAAAATAGGGCAGGGCAGGGAGGTGGCATCCCAGCTCCCCCTGGGTCAAGCTGCCCCCAAAGCTTAGACAAAAAATGTTTGGATTAAGATCTCTGCTTGCCAGACCGAGACCTCAGAGAGCCCATACCACTTCTGCTGTCCTTTTGCTGAGTTTTTTAGGGGGATCTGGACTCTTTTCTATCTGCAGCTACCCCAGGGAGTGTGGCGGAGTATTTAGTGTCCCCGGGATTTCCACCCCACTGCAAATCTGTCAGCAACCAGACATGGGGTATCAATACCCATTTCCGCAAGGGTGCCCAGCACAGGCAGGAGGAGAGGGGAGATGTGATATCCTGCAGCCCCGACAACTCACCCACCCCATGTTTTCCCAGCCTCTGCCAACTCGGATGCTGACGTGCTGCCAGGATGAGCTCACCATGCCAGCTTATTAAAAGCATTGTGTTTTACTGAAGGCGGCTTGTTGAAGTTGGGAGACACAGGGAAGGCAGCTGCCAGCTTTGCTGCCTGCACCTTTCCAGTGCTGCTGCCCTGCGGATGCTTTACCAGGGAGAAACGTGCCGGCTTATGGAAATACAATGCTTTGACATTGCAAAGCATCAAGGAAAATAAAAGGGGGAAAAAAAAAAGAGCCAATTACCTGGGGCTCATCAAGGAGCTGCTGGGAGAGATTGCGATGGGTAATTATAAAGTGAAAATAAAATCAAGCTGCAAGATGAGAATGACAAGCTGGGGAGACTGGAAAGGCACAGGAGGAGAGGGGCACTCAGCACCCCCAGCAACCTGTCGCTGGGAGTTTTGGTGCTGAGATTTTTAGCCAGGAAGGATGCTCCTTTGAATATCAATTTGATCAGAAAACCTCCCTACCAAAGCAGGTCCAGAGGCCAAGAGGAGGGTGGGGATGGTGATGTCTCAACAGGCAGCACTGAGCCAGCTGCCAGCTCCAGCTGCCTCTCCCTGGGCTGGATCAGTCCAACTACTCCAAACTCTGGGGCTATTTCAGAGAATACCATCATTAATTAACGAGTGCAGTGATGCTGCTGCCCCAGTGGGAAGGGGCTTGCTCACCTGCCCTCCAACCCTCTCCTTCAGACAAGGAATAGCAAGAAGGGTTGGGGGAGGAGAGAGGCTCTTTCCATCCCCATGAAACTTCATTGAAGCAGCTTCTTTTGAGGACTGTGGGAGCAGAGACAGCCGATGGGGACAAGCTCTAGCTAAAGGTCAGCTGAAATACTGCTGGGCACCCCAGGATTCATTTCAGCACATTGATAAGAAATGCTTGACTTGTCTTGCGAGACACGTGAGAGAGCGCTGGGAGGAAAAATCCTTCCAGATCAAGGGATGGACAAAAGGCATCTGCCAAACCTGTCCTATATTTTCTATTTTACTTTTTAATCTCCTATTCCTACCCCTTATTTCCTTATTTTATTTCTTGCACAACAAGAGTGACACTGGGCTAGAGTAGTGTTGTGGGTTAGGGGAGACCGGGAAGTAACCACACTGTCTAACATATCCCATAGAGACCTTAAGATTCAAATGCTAAAATGCCATCAAATTTAGTAGCCACCTCCCAGTAACTCCAGCCAGTAAACTGGGCACGTTTCCTACAGTTCCTAAGCAAACAATTTCCTACTGTTCCTACAGCAAACAGTTCCTAAGAACTGGGATGACCCAAGAGGTGCCAGGTTTTGCTCTCACTAGGATTTTACCTTGGCATGGCTGTAGGATGTTGCTCTGCTGGCTGGGACCACTCTATGGGTAGAAACAGCATCTAACAACATTGACTTTGTTTCTCATTACAAGTGCAATTAAAAGGAGAGAGTATTCCAAGTGACGGACCCATCGTGTCCCTGTCCCTTGACCGTTGCATGTTGCCTTTATCTCTTCTGCCTGGGCAGTTCCATCAATGGATCGACTTCTTCCCCTGCCTACTTTATGGCTCCTTTATGTTTGTTTAGATAATATGGTTAAACATCTACTTTACACTCTGCATGCTTGTACTCGCTAATTAGCATTTTTCTCGGTGTTTATTGCATTTGTTACGCACTCTGGCAAGATGAACAGGAACAGAGAGAGGGCTGGGAGCCCTGTAGACACTCTGCACTGGGGGCAGGAGCTGCAGCCCCAGCGCAGCCCAGCAGGTGGGTGCCTGTCCTATCCCCCGCAGCGCTAAGCTGCGGATGAAGTTGTTGGCAGCCAGAGCTACAGCTGTGTCAGGGAAGGACTCCCTTAGGATTTATGTCCGTCTCCTAACACAGTTCTTGAGCTGCTTTAGGGTGGACTGGGGACCGTGGAGCATCACTGTCAGGGGAACAGAGAGAGATCAGTGTGTGTCCCCACGGCTGCTGCCCTACAGTGACAAACCATTCCACAGCCTTTTGACCTCACCTTGCTGATGCTCAAAGCCACCTGCTGAGTCCCTCTGTGCTGGTTTGGGGTGCCGGGCAAGGCAGGGGGTTATCCAGGAGGGTGACTTGAGGCCCTCTGTGCCCCATGAGCAGCCCTGTGGTCATGGGGAGCTCACCCCATCCCTGCCCACAGATCCACATCTCCTTGCCAGAACCACCTCGCCTCTCTCAAAGGAAACCTCAACCTCAGCCCAAACCAGACCTTCTCTTCAGCATTAGTTCATGAGGATTTTCAATCACTCCCTCCCCAGCATGATCATGATGTGCCCTGGTAACCAGCATTGTATCTTCCAACCTGGGCGGTGAATCCATACCACCCTGGGGTGCAGCTCTGCCCTGTGACAGCAGTACAAGTCCCAGCCTTCAAGGAGTCACCACCTCTTGCTACTCTGCAGCACCTCTATCTCTGCCTGTCCAGCATCCCGTCCTGGAGGTTCATACCCTCTTGCTGTGAGCACGGCTCATGCTCCACCAAAGGTGCATGAAAACCCACCTCTGACCTCTCTGCCTTCCTGCCTGTTCCCCATGCTGCGGTTTCCCTGCCTGCAGACACATGTCCTACAGGGCTGCTGTGCAGGGGCAGGCACAGGGATGCAGCCGGCAGAAAGCAACCCCCAAATCTGGCCCTTCCTTAAGACCCCAATGCCACTGCAGGATAGAATATCTAGTCTCAGTCGGAACAGGAACAGGAGCTTACAGCGCGAGGCTGTCCCCATTTCCAGCCGGAGGGTAGGATACAGGGATGCTTCTTTCCCCCAGGCTCCGTAGCGCCTTGACGAAACCCTTTCCTCCCCAGAAAGCGTCCCCCCACCGGGCTCAGCCTCCTCCTCCTCTCGGGACAGATGAATTCTGCCAGAAGCCGTAATAAGTAACTGCTAAAGAAGCGCTCCTCATTACCGTGTACCTCTGAAGCCCCTTCGCCGCCCCTTTCCCCAGATTCTCGGCCACCCCTCCGCTCAGCGGTCACCTCGCCAAAACAGCTCTCCACTCGGCTTTAAAAGTCGCAGCTCAGCGCAGGCTCAGGGAGCATCTTTCAGCCCAAAGCTGTCATATGTCCCCTTCCAGGGCTCAGATCTCCTAGTGAAAGGCACTGTCGCTGCCCGCAAGGTGTTCCTGAGCGGGCCGGAAAGCAGGCAAAAATCACATTCAAACTTCGGTGAATTAGAGCAGAAAGCTGGGGTTAAGGACCTGGGTGGTCTTCGTGTCCGTCAGCAGCATCTGCGGACAGACGGCAGCCGTGTGCGGGAAGGAACGGCTGCGCAGGGTTGTTTCCACCCCGCCTGGAGTTGGGGATGCTGCTTCCCCCGCGGCTGCCGGCACGGCCCTGCGGGGAATGGGGCCCGCAGCAGAGGGGAGCCACCGGAGGGAAGAAGGTGGAAGCGGGCTAAGGAGGAGGGCTGAAGGGTGGGCTTGGTAGGGAGAGGGTGTGAATGACCCCCCTCAGCACTGCCTGCGAGTATGCAGCAAGAAACCTCCTCCCCGCACAGTCTCCTCTCTCCGTGTGACGCAGGTGCCAAGAGCCAAATTTCTTTAACCTCATTCCAGCAACAAAAGGAACTTGCAGAAAGTGCGGACAGCCTTCGTCCCCCCCGCAAAAAGAGAAAACCAAGCTCACCCCCCTTCCCCTGCACAGCCTCCCGTGCCCGGGCCGGGGGACGCTGCACCGAACAAAGGATTTTGCTGGAATCTCAGCGCCGGACCTAAAATGGCGCCGGCGCTCCCGCCCGGCCCCGCCCCCCGCGGCCACCATAGAGACGGGGCGGGTCGGCGCGGCTAGAGCGGCCTCCTCCGTCTGCCTGTTCTAGACGGCCGTAGTCCGCGCTCGGTGGTGCGCGGCGCGGGAGGGGCGGGGGGGAGGCGCTGTGAGGTCATGGCGGACGAGGGCGACTCTGAGCCGGGGAAGGTAATGGAGGACGGCGGAGGGACGAGGGGGTTCCGTAAGGAGCCGCAGCCCTCCTCCAGCACCGGGGCGCTCACACACGCACACGCCAACCCCAGTGCTCCCGGCCCGGCTTGAGGTGGGCGGCTGAGGGAGTCGAGCCCGTTTCGGGCACAGTCCCGCCTTGCCTTGACTGCTTGGCGGGGAACTCCCGGGGCGGCGGCCGAGAGGCGGCCCCGGTGAGGGGCTGGGTCTGCGATCCGCACAGGGGCGGGCGGGGTGTGCGGCCATTCAGCGGGGTTAAGGTGTTGGCGCCCGCCCCGCGTAAGGGCGGCCGGGCCGTTGGGAGGAAGGTGAGGGTGAGGGTGAGGGTGAGCTATGCGGGCAGCCGAGTGGGAGCCCAGCGCTGGGGATAGGGACGGTTATCGCAGGCCAGTCCTAAACCCTCGCTGCTTTTTGCCCCAGAGGAAGTAATTAGGGAACAATTCCTGGAAAACGATGGCAGTTCTGAGGCTCCATAGAGCCACATTGGTGGAGGGATGTGTGTGTAGTGTTTATTTTTCCACGGACCCCTCTCGGTGTCCCCACTGTTCATGAGTAAAAACACTGTCATGACAGGCTTTCTTAACGCCAGTAGTTAGAAATAGAGTCATAACAAGTGATTTCAAGTGTAGCAACAGGTGAAATACTATTTTAAAAGGATGCATCATGCTGCACGGATGTAGCAGGGATAACTCCTTAGCCAACAACAGCGACGTATCAGGTGACTTCTTTCACGTGGGAGTACTTGAAATTACTCATTAGGAGATTAGACCAAATCCTTTTTGTCTCACTTGCACACAGGGATTATGTGGAAACAGCTGATGGTTGTCCGTGGGGAACATGGATAAAATTATTGACGGGGATTTCCATACGTGCATACAAATCCAGCTGTTGTCAGGCGCTTGCCATCCCTGTTACCACAGTCAGATGTGTTTCACAACGGCTTGTCTCACAGAGCTGTCAGCCCTCCATGAACAATTGGCTGCAGTACTCTTGTCTTCAAAATCATCTTTGTCCAAGTATAACAGCTTTATGAAAAAGGTGAAACCATTTGAAACTAGTCTTTCAAGGTGTTAGTTGATACAGTTGCACATGTGGTACCTAATGGTCTAACAATTTAAATACAAGAAGATGAATTCTCACACTATCCCTAGCAAATTAATAGCAGGCAGAGGCACAGGTGTTGCTACAGTGCAGCCACCTTCGCCCTGATCCATGCCATTTTGAGGTCTTGTACGTAGTTTCTCACTCTGGCTTGTGGTGCCCGTGTGCATTTGCAAGGATGTCTGTCAGGTGGGAATTACGAGTTATATTCAAGTTATATTTGAGTATATCCAAGAAGATTTGGATTGTGCGGAAGCCAGTGTAGGCATCTCTGAGGTGAAACGTATTTGTCAGTTCCTGGCTGGGTTTATGAATGCCACATGTAGTTACTGTATGACAATTAAATAGAAAGCTAATAGATACAAGATAGGGTAGGTTATAGATGTGAGACTGAGTATGAAGTGGTTTGAGTCATTTTTACTCTTAGGTTAATTTAAACACATGTATATAGACAAATGTCTGTGCACAGCTCCTGCATGTACATAGGATTAGGTTAAAATTTACTGGTTTATAACTGGCTTTATTCAGGGGTCAGTATAAGGTTGTTTACATGTGCCTTCTCCAGTAATGGCACTTTTTTTTTAAGCACACTTGCCTCTTCAAATATTAACATTATGTGGCATAACTAAACTGCATAATTAATTGCAACCTTACCTGTATGTTGTGATGTGTTTTAGTTTCCAACAAAGATCCTGGATTCTTAAGAGTTTTCTCCCTTTTTGAGGGAATGTAAAGGAAGACTAAAAGAGTTCTTTCATAATATTCAGTAGAAAGGATGGATCAGCAGGTTTGTGCAAAATGATGTTGTCTAAATCGACAGTTAACTCATCCCGACCCATTCCTGGTACAGCTGTGCATGTTCAGTTTTGTTGGGGTAAAGCCCTGGAAATAGGAAACCCTCAAGTGGTTGGTTTTCATTGCTAAGAAAATAAGTCGATTTTACAGTGGAGTTGGCATTAGAGACTTGTACAAAAGTAATGGGTTTAATTTATGTTTTGTTTTGTTTTCTTGCAGTCCTTTAAACTCCTGGGATTTCTTGATGTTCAGAATGTCCCCTGTGCACGAGAATCAGTGCTCTATGGCTCTGTGGGATGTTTAGTTACGGGCCTTGCATATTTTTTAGCAACTAGTAAGTACTTATTCTTTCTGCGTTTTATATATTTATTTGCCAGGAGAAAATCATTCCTATATGCTGTTAGGTTTTATTAATAATGGGAAGTAATCCCAGGGGTTTTCTCTAATTATTTTTGAGGATATTTGTCTTTTCTTCCAGGTAGAGTTAGAAGATCTTGTGATTTTGCGGTTGGTGGCTTAATTTGCACCACGTTAGGATACTGGTATGTAAAACAGTTCCTGAAGTTTGACAGACCTATGTTGTCTGCTTTGTACAGCGTGATGATCCCTGTTTGACCTTCCAGGCTGCTTTTGAAACTCTGTAAAAAACTTGCCTAGCAAAGCAGCCTCTTCTTTCTCCCCAAAATGTTTCTTTTTTGTAAAGGAAGGGTTCAGTGCCTTTGAATTTTTATGTTAATGTGTTTTTAGAAAAACTCGCTATTGTTTCTTTACTGCTAAGAGATCAAACCACCCAGTTAACTTCTGTCTAAGTCTTTCGGTTTTTCCTTTACCTCTGCCATCCTTCTGGCCTGATTACAAAGGCAGCATACTAAATGGTAATGAAATTAAGATCCACATTATAGAAATCAGCATTTTCCAGTGGATTTGTACATCCTGCTCCTCAGCGGCTCCATAATGCTTGCCTGAAAGGAATAGCAGTTACTCAAGTATTTTCACGATGTATCATTTCACGATGAATTTTACTAGCATTATTATATGTAGTTTAAACTTTTCAGCTGGCTGGACAACTCTGACTTGATACTGTCACTCATATAAAGCAGGGAATCGTGTTTTCTTTTCATCCCCTCCTCTAGGTTTTACTGCAGGTACAATTTGGCCCAAAAAAGGATCCGGCAAAGAATGCTTAAAGAAGCAGTGAGGAACAAACTCTTGTACGAAGGCAGTCATTTTGATCCAGCAAGAAGACAAACTGACAATGAAAGAAGTGATTCATAGTCTGCTACAGAGGAACTGTGGTCTAGTAGAGCTTTGGGAGGAGGTGGTCCAAAAATGGCAGTCTTCCCTGTGGGTGAGTGAGGTAAATCATTGTTGTTGTCCTAGCAAATCCAAGCAAGAAATTTACGGTGAATCTGTAAAGTCAGTGCACAAGCCTTTCTTTGTTTCGTGTGTGTGTGTGTGTGTGACTGTGTACACTGTTAGGAATGACCTCCTAGTAAACACTGGGGAACTGATGTGTGCTATTACAGGGTCACAGAGGATTTATGACAATGATTTGGGGGTGCTTTAACTTCCATTGTGAAGGGGATGGTTTGTTTTAGGAAAGTTGTAATTCCATCTCATTTAAATACAGGAAAATATTTTCATCAGCTACTGAGTAAGTGTATCCTTCAGTGTTACCGTTAACTGTGCTGTTTGTCAAACAGGAATGCCTAAACAGTAGGTGAATGCTTTGCTTATGCAGGATGAGTGGTATCGGTAGTCTTTGTAAGATTTCAGCTGCAGAATAACCTCAGATCATTGATATACACTGTGGAGTTAAAAGATGTCCAGCTTTGTTCTGTCTGTGTGAAATTAAGCATAAAATCACACTTCAGAAGCAGTCTAAGCTATCTAAATGATCTTTTTCCTCAATTAAAAATCTTGCTTGTCTGTTTAAGGTATTTCCTTACAGATGGTGCAGTAATAATTTACATTCTAACTAGCAATGGTCAGCAGATTATTTTTAAAAGGCATGTTCTTCTTGTGTATTTCACTGTACATATTCAGCTAAAAGAAGTAGCACCATGTAATTTCAAGGAGACCATTTTATTTGGCAATACAGCGGTAAGTCTCATTGAATATTGGTAAATGAGAGTGATGGCATAATATTCCATTCCTTGCTTGTTTCTGTCTATACCACTGTCGCAATATATATATATCATATATATATATATATATATGTATATGTATTTCCACAAAATTATTTATGCTATATTACGTTAAGCATTTTTGGGTGTCCAAAAGCATTCACTGAGCAAAAATAGTCCTTTCCCTCCACCTGTACTTAGTCTGAGAGAGTTTGTGATCTGTTAAGTCAATGAAGGAAGGTTTGGGAATCCAGGTGTAAACAGCAGCATTGCTCTACTTACTTAATTTGGAAATATACATGAGAGCACTAAACAAAGATGCTATTTATGCTAAGATAATGAAACTTTTACCCTCTGTGGATTAGCCTCCTACAAGCAAACAAACCTGTATACTGTATTTCCTTTTGTTTCCCTATTCCTCTTGTTTCTTTGGAGAAAATGTTAAAGATAACTTTCTGGAGGACACTCTTTTGATAGTTTTATATAAAATGTCTCCAGAAAACTTCATTCAGCTCAGTGAAACACTTCCTGTCCTCACTGCAAGATCTGAACTCAGAAGTTACCTGCCAGCTAACTCTGATTCAGAAGAGGAAAATGTTTCTCCTTGGTTCAGTGCTGGGGGGGTGGAGGGTGAGAGGGAAGGAAACTCCTTCCCCTAGGAGTGAGAGGTGTTCATAAAGCTCTTGGAGCAGCAGTGAGAAACTGGGTGAGCCATGAACCAGGACTTAGCAAGCTTCTATTTTAATACATGGCCGAGTTCTTTCCTATCTGACCTAAGAAAAGGAACTGCAACGTAAGCGGGGGGTCTTTTGGCTGTGAGATCACAGTTGAGCAGAGGGTGAGTTAGGAAACAAAAGCATGCAGAAGACAATTTACTCTTCGGCAAAGAGCAGTTACAGAGAAAGAAGGAAATGCTGTTCTGTAGTGATAGGAAAGAAATGAGCATGTGCATAATGGCATCCATCAAAGTGCACAGCTGCTGTGTACTGATGAGAAACAGGGAGAAGCATCATGGTACTATGTATATTAAAAAATCTGGGAAAACTGCAGCATTAAATCCTCTCTGGTGCTAATTGGTGTTGGTTTAAGCTACTGCATTTAAGACTATTAGCGCAATAACAGCTTAACTACAGTATTAGCAATTCTGGCCAATAACTGAAATTCTAGATGTATTTGCTTTACATAGAGAGTCCATCTGATACTTCTGCTTTGCTGGGCAAAGTGTAAAGAAGAGTATGCCAGATGTTAACAGAAAAGTGTGGAAAGAAGCAACACAGGCCCTCTGGCTGACACATCTGAGCTTCATTATCTACTAAAACTTGAGGTGGAACTGAGCTAAGCAGGAGTCAGCATTTGCTGAATGGGATGGGGGGAAGCTGTGAGCAGGACCCGCTGGCCTGGAAGGGGGGGCCTGCACTAGCAGAGGGAAGAATGCTCATGGATAGGCGCGCAGGGAAAAGCCTGGCACAGTTCCTCATAGTGCTGGCTCCAGCTGCTGCCGCGCCGGCTGTGGAAAGTGGATTGAAAGTGACTGATGGGTTACCAGCCCCCACTGGAAGGGGGAGAGAGGGGCAGAACTTAAACTCCCACTCCCAAAGCTCTGAGTTGTCATAAGTTAGAATGCATTCATAAGAAAATGAAAGAGTAACGAAATAGATGTAATTTTAACATTTGAAAGCAATTCCCTGTTTTTTTAATTAGTGAGCCATGAGTCATTTGTAGACACACGTAACATACATCTGTGTTCTATTGTCAGATTTGGTATTGTTACTTTAAGTATTGCTGCTAGTGACAGATGTGATAGTTTTTGTTTTATCGACGTTCAAATTAAAAGATACATAGTGATTTTGAAGATGTTTGGTTTTCAGCCCTCTGAGCCTGATGGAGAGAATGAAGCGTGGCAATTTTAAGCTACTGTAAAGTTGTTAAAATCCTGTTTATTTTACCGGCAGTTGCATTACTTGGTCACTTAGTGGTGACTGAAAGGCAGACTTAGTTTTAATCCCTGAAGTTAGTCAAATCCTCCCTTAAAGCAGCCTAAGACACCACCAAAACAAATAGATGGGTTTATGGCCCCATTTGCTCCTCCACACCTCACTCTCCCTGCCGGAGCTATACTCTTGTGAGAAGGTGCTTGCTAGTCCTGTGCATCAAACTAGCACAGCTCCTGCAGTGAACAGAGCGACCCTCCAAGCCCTTCAGGAAGGAAAGTTGCTGTCAAAGCAAGAGGCTGCCAGCTCCATCAGTAGAGGCATGTCGATAGCTGGCCTCTGCTCTTCACTGCCTTGTGCTGCAGCAGTGTCATGCTTCAGCCATAGGCAAGTGTGACTGACTCAAACCCCAGGAACCTTTGAAGTTGACAGCAGAGGTACCTACAGCTGCCACCCCAAACTCGTCGTTTGTATCCTTCCCCAAGCAGAGATTCTGGAGAGGTGTTGGTGCTCGCTGTGGTTCGCAGGCTCTCTGGCTGTTCTCTGTGTGTCCCCACACACCCCTGGTCCTCCAGTGCCGCAAGGGAAAGGTCACCTCCTGTCACTGCATCTGCTTTGGGTTTTGGGGGTATATGTTTGTTATTTCTGGGGTAAGCAACCCGGTAACAACGAAGCACTGTGTGAATTTAGTTGTAATGAGCTCCCAAGTGAAAGATTTTCTCCAGCTTAGGAGACTAATTCCTGTATTTCCTTCATTCCTATGCAGGCATTCAGCTTGAGCTCAGTGGTTGCTGGTTGTTTGGTTTGCTCTGTTTAAAGTCTGAGACAACTACA
The DNA here is from genome assembly GCA_039877255.1 of Loriculus beryllinus. Lineage (NCBI taxonomy): Eukaryota > Metazoa > Chordata > Aves > Psittaciformes > Psittacidae > Loriculus > Loriculus beryllinus. The sequence goes on along the minus strand of JBCJKH010018378.1, from coordinate 32,269 downwards.
TTGTTACTGCCTTGGAAAACTGATCAAAAGAAAACCATACCAGTTTTATGGTGTGTTCAGGTGATCCTTTGATGATTTTTTTGTCTTGATTTTAATTGAAGAGCCAAGAATTAATTACACTCAGAAGCAGAGCTGAGTTCTTGTTAATGTGATGCAAGGCCTTGGAACACACTTAAAATACTACACTAAGCAAGTGTGTGTGCTAAACCTTCAGCTGGGGCAGGGGGACAGGCTGGTGAAGAAAAGGTAGAGCCTTGAATTGAGATAATTTGAGGAAAACCCAGGCTTTTACCCGTGTGTGGCAGCACCCTGAGACATTTTCATGCACTCCCTTTGTGTGTGTATGGGCTCGCAGTTTGCCTGAGAGCCGCCCAGCAACAGGTCTGCCTGTTCTGCAGGAATAGGTCGTGGTGTTCCTCAGTGTGCTTGTTTTAAAGATGGAGAGCAGTTCATTCTGAGAGCAACGTTTTAATCTTTCCTGCTTCTGCCATCTGGCATGAGCATAGCTGTGTCAGAGCCCTCCAGTGAACAAGCCGGGAGCCCACTGGCAGTACCTACCATGCACAGTGGGATTGGGCCGTTACCACTGCAGGGCTCCTCTAGACTCACCGCAGCCTGGTGATCTATTTCACAGAGGCAGATCTGCTCCTCTCTGTCTTCACGCTCTGAAGAGGACACACATGCTTTGCTTACTTTCTTAAACTCCTTGTTTATTTGCTGAATGCTGTTACGAGCAGCAGCAGATCTGCTTTCAGCCAGTTTCTCTTCCCCACACTGCTGCTCCTCACCTCTCCTGTTGGCAAACAGCTTGTGATCAGCTGTGGTTGATCACGGTGTGCATTTACTCATGAGATGTCTTTTCCTGCAAGCCACCCAGCCCAAATTTGCCCACGGTTGCTTCTTCTGAGCAAGTTTGCTGTCAGGGTGCCCATAGCCAGCACCAGCAGAATGTTGGATATGTTACTGAAGCGATTAAAGGGCAGCTAACATCCCCTTCCCTGTCAGGAAACATTCAGGCTCTGTCTGAGGTAGTAGCACCGCTGCTGAGGATGAGCTGATAGCTGGTTTATTACTGGGCAGATACATTATCACAAATGGCTGTTGCAGGAGTTTTTCATAGAGCAAACATACAGCAAAAAGAATTCCAGCAGCCTGTTTCTCAAAATAGAGGGGATGATGTTCTGTTTGGGCCCCCCCAAGAAATCTGGCATTACCAGTGATTATCACATGCTGTGCTTACAATGCTTTCATCCAACCTTAAAGCCCTTGAGGGTCACCCTGAGGCAGCACCGGGAGGCTGTGGCAGAACTTGTTTGACTTGGTTTCTTACCTCTTTGTATCCAAGTGCCAAGTTCTTCAAGTACTCAGACTCCCAGATGGATAAAAAGCGAGCAGCCCTTCCTTCCTAAAGCTCACAAAGTCCCTCCCAACAACTACTGCAGAGGGCTTCTTATACCTGCTAACAGGCACGATGGTTGTTCACATCCCAAAAGGCAGTCAGTGCTCACTTCTACTCACCATTTTATGTATCCCCATTCATCCTCATACTGGGGATGCCACACCTCAGTTCATATGTCTCTGGTACCCACATGGTTACTCTCAAGATCATCCAATGTCCTTTCATCCCAGAAAGCCAACTGTGTCCTGGGCTGCATGAAAAGCAGTGTGACCAGCAGGGTGAAGGAGGCGATACAGCCCCTCTGCTCTGCTCTGATGTCACCCCACCGGCAGTACTTGTGTTCAGCTCTGGTGCCCCCAGCACAAGAGGGATATGGACCTGTTGGAGTGAGTCCAGAGGAGGCTCATGAAGATGCTGCGAGGGCTGGAGCACCCCTCCTATGAAAACAGGCTGAGAGCTGGGCTTGTTCAGCCTGGAGAAGAGAAGGCTTCATGGAGACCTTAGAACAGCTTCCAGTGCCTAAAGTGGCTACAAGAAAGCTGGAGAGGGACTTTTGACAAGGGCAGGTAGGGACAGACAAAGGGGGAACGGCTTTGAGCTGAAGGAGGGTAAAGTTACATTAGACATTAGAATGGTGAGACACTGGCACAGGTTGCCCTGAGAATCTGTGGCTGCACCATCCCTGCAGTGATTGAGGCCAGGTTGGATGTGGCTTGCAGCACTGTGCTCTAGTGGAAGGTGTCGCTGCCTGTGGCAGGGGGATCAGAACTGGATGAGCTTTAAGGTCCCTTCCAACCCAAACCATTCTATGATTCTGTGCATCTCAAGAGCATCTAGACAGGTCACAGAGTGACCATCTGCCGCACAGCCAGCAAGCTGCTCCCTCAGAATCACATTCGGTTCAAGCAGAGCAAAGGATGCCCCCTTGCACACACGTTTCATGGACACGTGTGTGCAGCCACCCTGCCTGCACTTGAATTCCCAGAGGACCGCCAGATTGTGAGATGCCACAAACCACAGCCCTGCATCAAACCACGTCCTCCCGTGGTGGCAGCAAACCTGACAGCGCTGAGTTCAGTTACAGGCACCATCAGCAGCCCTGTCCATCTACTGGAGACTTCCAGTGGGATCCACACTAAGTGGAACACCTCAGATACAGCCACTCTTCAAGGAACAGCCCAAGCACTGCCTCCCTTCCTCCAGCAGCCCTTGCTTCCAGCAGTGTAATTGTCACTGGGTTGTTCTAGAGCTAGAGGAGGATGCTTGTACTTGGTGCTTGCTGGATAATACACCTTTCAAGGCACTATCTGTAAAGCAAGATCATTCCTGAAAACTTCTCCTTGTTCTCTGTGCTTGGACCTGCTGAAAGAAGCCGCTGGAGTCTCTCATGTGCCTTGCAGGGGTGCTTCCTTAAAGGAAGAAACAAGAAAGGCCTGGCTGGCTGTGCCAGCTCAGCCCCCTCCCTAGAAGCTCCATGGAGATGTGGGGTTTTTGGGAGCATCTCCTGGCCTCCGCCATCTCCTCCACCTCTGAGCAGACCATGGCATCTCCTCAGCACCGCGCCAGGCTGGGTGCAGCGTGCTGCCCTGCGCACCGCAGCACTGCTGTTCCTTGCACAGCCTCCTCTCTCAGAGCAGCAGCTCCTACCACAGCCAGAACGGGAGCACACCAGTGGGCTTGAGCACTGACAGCCACTATGGTGCTGGGTGGCACCTGCTTCATGTAGGAGAGGGGTAGGTAGGTAGGTAGATAGATAGATAGATAGATAGATAGATAGATAGATAGATTGATAGTTCTCTTTGTAAAGAAGGGGCAAGCAAGTTCACAGGAAGGTGAGACTGAAGGAATGTCCTAGGTCTGGAAACCAAACACGTGTTGTGAGATTTAAGTGCTACGTTCTCTGCTGTGTAAGTGCTGAAAGAGTTCTTACTGCACTATCACAGTGCTTTCTCCAAGGTCTCTCAAAGCAAACAGGGAGAATACACAAGATACTTAGTTTGCACAAGTAATTTACAACTAATGTATCTTTTTGAGATGCTATTTAACAAGTCAGTTGATTATCAGTTATTATTACTACAACGTAGCTGCTTCATACGAGCGTGCCCACTAGAGGCTGGGAAGCAGCTAGCTGAACAGCCGCCCTGCTCTGAAGGATGGGATGTACAGTGGATGCCAAGTTGAACATGGGCCAGGGGAGCGTTCTTGCTGCAAATAAGGCAAACCACAGCCTGGGCTCCATCAGGAAGTACAGGTCCAACAAATCAAGGGATGCAATTATCCCCCGGTTTGTGACACGGCTGAGGGAGCGTGTCCAATGTTGCGGTCCTGCTTTGGGCCTCTCTGTCAACAGGGATGTTGAGAAACCATAGATACTCCAGTGGAGGGCTCCTGAGGTGTTCAGGAAGCTCAAGCACATGATCCACTGGAAAACAGCTGGAAGGACTGAACCAGGTCTGAGGAGAGCAGGCTGGGGGGTCACCTAATAACAGCCTAATGTTACCTCAGGACAGTTAGGAAGATGGAGCAAACATGTTTCAGTAGCTGCAGCTGATGCAGCAGGGGCAACGGCCACAGACTCTATCTCGGGAGCTTGGGGCCAGACCGCAGGACACACACACTGTGTTACAGCGAGGGCAGGGCAGCGCTGGGATAGGTGCCCATAGGGGTCATGTATCTTCCACCCCTGAGGTTTTTAGGGTTCAGCTAGCCGCATGCCCTCAGAGCTAGCACCAGTCCTGCTGTGGACAGGAGGGGCTGCGTCTCCAGAGGGCCTCACAAACACCATCGCTGTGATTCTGCGACCTGCTGAGAGACGGAGCCTCTGTAAAGGCCCGGCAGAGGCAGCGCAGTGTGGCGCTGGGATCACCCACACAGCACACCCCGTCTCGCTGTCAGTGATTCACACCCCCGCTGCAGTGCTCCCGTGCGGGGCTGAGCCCCCGCAGCACCCCAGGTGCTCTGACAGCAGCAGGGAGCACGAAGCAGAGGAGACACAGCGTGCACAATGCGGAGGTGCCAGGCTCTGGGTACGTACCGGTGCTCTGTGCACACCGTGCTGCGTGGGGCTCGCCTCTGCTAGCTCACCTATCTCCAAATCCTGTTTCTCAGCACCACGGGAGCAAACCCAAGTGTTGTTTCTTTCAGAAAAAAGCAATATTGCACAAAATCCCTCCATGGGGGTCGCTCATTTCCTCTCCCCCATCTCTTGCTACCTGCTTAGTACAAAGACAAAGGCCCTTTCATAATACAGGGGCTTGTTTTACCTGCTTGCTCAACAGCTCCGCAAAGCTGAAAGTCCAGCAGGGCCTGAACACAGCCGTAGCCTTGCATCTGAGTAGGTTACATGGAGACTCAAGAGGAGAATCCAGCCTTCTGTGTGTCTCTCGCTGTGTAAACAACCACTGGTATTTTAAGCATGCATTTACGTCCGGAGAGATCTTCAGTGCTATTCTGGGCCTTTTTATTTTGCAACTGGTGGAGGCATCAGCCCCGTGCCAGAGCTCGTGCTCCACCAGTGCTCCTCCCCAGCACGTACCTCCCCTCTACAGCAAACAGGTTTCTCATAGAAACGAGTTTCTCCAGAGCAGAGTGGCAGCAGCGTTAACAAAGGTGAATGGGAGACGAAGGAAGGCCCCACGCAGACCAGGAACCACACACTTGCATTTTCATGGCACATCAGTTGTCAGAGGTGTCCTAGCAGCCGCCTGATCCTGGCTGACAGGAACGAGTACCCTTGCATGCTAACCAGGCAGCAGGTCCCAGAATCATCAGTGTGAACTGCACCTGCTCCCAACCACTGTCATAAACAGTGCTCGAGCATGGAAAGGTTAGAGGGAGAACCCGTTTGAGCTGTCTTACCCCCGGTTTTGATTTCAGTAACCTCTAGGACCGTATTTCTCTGCAGTGACCAGAAAAGTGAACAAAAAGCTTGCTCTGAAGCAACCCTTGTGTATCAAGTCACCTGTGTGATTAATTACTAGGTTTTTTACATTTGCCTGTTTTTTTCTCTTTTGACACTGACAATGTGTTAAGCAGTTAGCATCATCTGAAGTTACGGCCAAGTTTACGTAGCAACTGACTCATTGCTGAATCCTCCTGCTGCTCCCAGTGCTCTGGCAGAGACAGACCAAAGCAAGAGCCACATCCAGGTTAAGTTACTGGCCAAGTCCTGATTTCAGCCCCTTCCCTGCAACAGCGAGCCCAAGAGAGGCTGGCTGCACCAGAGGAGGCAGCTCATACCTCCACGGGGAAAGGCTGCACGCACTAACAGTGAACCTGCCCTAACACCACCGTGAGGCCTCCTGCTCCCAACCTATGCGGGGTGGCTGTGTCGGGCTGAGGCACTGCTCTACCTGCACCACGGCCCATTTGGTAACACCAGTCACAAAGCTGCTGCTCTCAATTTCCGCTTTCCTCTCAGCAGCTTTTTCTGACGTCCTGGTGCTCTCCCCATCCTCCGCAGCGCTTCTGGCTGGATGGCTCCAGCTGTACTTACTCCCACCTTACTAGCTCCTAACTACAGTACATGCACACACTTCCTTGCTTGGGAGAGTCCAACCCCCTGCAGTTAAACATCTGCAGAAGCACTGAAGTACCTCCCGTCTCTGTAACGCAGCTGATTTCTTGTGGCTTAGCTTGCGGCTGGACTTTTAGAAAGCACTGACCTAGTTTTCCAAAAGACCACGAACAAGGGAACCTCCAAATCCTAAGATGATTTCATCACCTGTCTCTATTAAAAGCATTGCTCAAGAGCATTGTGAGGGTTTAAAAACTCGAACTAGTGGCTTGCAGCACAAGGCAGTTTTCTGTGCAGCTGGCACTGACAGCACATGGCACGGCTAGAGCAGGGGTTGGGGTTTTATTCATTCCACCATCAGAGAAATTGGGCAGGATCTCTACAAATAATGCAGGCTCATTCTAAACCTTCAGTAGAAGAAAATCCAGTTTGTACTGCACAAAAAAAAAGGAGTAAGCCCCACTAAACACAAACCCAAACCCATGTTGTACATCACAAGTGCCCACCCCACCCCTGCTGGCAACATGGGCACTTCTCATGTCAGCAAGTCCTCCTAAGCTGCGGGATGTTACCTGACACTCAGCTCAGCCCTCTCCTGTTGGTAATGTACAGCTGTGCACTCCTCACCTTGTTGCAGCCATCAAATAAGTTTGCCATCATCTTTAGTCACAAACTGCAAATGTACAGAAGTGTTTTTTCTAGGTAATGGCTTTTCTGTCCAAGTCATCCACACATCACAATAAATCCCTTCCCTAGGAATGACAAACACACACACTGAGGGGGGCTCCCTCCCAGGCAAAGATCCAGCCTCATGCAAGGGCTGGCTTCTGCTCCACCACATGAGGGGTGGGGAGGCTTTTAGACTCATACAGTTAGCACACAGTGCTGAGCTCATCAAACCCACCTCTTTCATGCAGGAGTATCTTAGTACAGATACTCCTCTCCCAAGCATAAGTGCTTCCTCTCGTGTGGCTTTTTTCTTTAACACACCATAAAGAATTGAAAACAAAACATCCCAGACTTTTGAATTAAAATACAAGCTTTACAACCACATAGCAAGTGTATGCTCTTATATTTCAGTTTAAGACTATATAATTTTATAGAGTACCAAAATAAGCAAAGGATCAGCACTCCATACAAAGTGTTAGTTCTTGTGAGGGTAAAAGGGAGATGGACTTTTAATTACACTAAACTTCTTTTGCAAGTCTAAAGAAAATTCCATTTCAGCAAAACAGGTTTGGGTTTAAATTCCCAACATTTCTAGGTCATTAAATAGCGTTTCTTTAAAGACACTTTACATTGTTCTCACTCAAAGTAAAGGGATGATTTAAAGCAGTATTAACAAGGAGGTGGTGCTGTTACTGTTTAATGTCAATATGCAAATGCCATCTGCTATAAAAGCTAGAAGAGCAACACAAGTGCATCTTTACTTCTGAAGTCTACTAGGAACGGACTAACATTTGAGAGAGGTTTCAAGCAGTCTACACCAGCTCTGGGCCCAGGCTACTGCTGGGTCAGCCTCTGCAAGGCAAACCCCAGGTGCTGGCAGCAACACGTGTTCACACATATACCCAGAGTTCGACTCGGGACGGATATGCCTCTCCCCTCCCCTTACAGCATTAGAACGCAAGAAAGCTGCAGCCAGCATCGCCACTGCAAGTTTACAAAAGCAGAAATCCCAACAAAATAGCGCTTAAACCAAACGGAAGCTCTCTGTTCAATTCCAACATTCCTTCCCCAGGACACCCCTCCTGTCCTGCCCCCCTGTCTCGTTTCTCCCCCTGCTCCTTCCCTACAGTCTATTTTACAATAAATAGGTTAAATGGATTTACATGATGCAAGCGCAACTCAAAGACTTTTGCCCTATACATATAACCATGTTAAACTGTGAGATTATACACGTGATAGATCTCTAACAGAGCAACCACCATTTAGACTTTTAAAGAAACACAAGTATTTCAGCATGTACACAGTAATGAGTTCAAAACTGTCCAACATAATCGCTTTTGTACATTCTCTTCCTCTTTATAGCCTTAAAGGGATTTTAGACCTTGATGGCGACAATCCCAAAACAAGAGTAAAATGAATTTATTTTATTGCAAACAAACGTCTAGAGTTAAACTTCTCCACCCACTTTCTTTAAAGAGAAAAGGAATCAGCAGGCTAAGGAGATACACCCATTTGAGAATTGACATGATTAAAAATTAGATAGAAAATGGGTGACTCACAGTTTCATTAGCTTACAAAATGGTGGAGTAACTACTACAAGCACACTAGGTATACAGTATTTTGTGGGGAAAGAGTTATACAGACACACAGCTAACTTCATATAGATCCCATTAGACAACTGGATTTACAACAAGTTTTGTTTAATAAGAAATGGGCAAAGCCAGCTTCTTTTCAGAATCAAAATGCAGAACAAATGGAAAAGAAATTATGGTGTTGTACCTTCACAAGTTTGAGCCTCCACAAATAACGCAACCAAGTTTTACAACTTTAAGAGCTTCTACATACACTCCACCTTCACTACTTTGCCCCGGGTTTCCTCTTTGCCCCCAACATCTCACAGAGTTCTAAGTGTTACAAAAAAGTCCTAGTTATTGCCAGAAACTTTGACCTCCCGCTCCACCCCTCCCCACCCAGCAGCTTTGTAGAGATGGTGGAGTGTAATTCAGAGCTTTACATAATCTCACGGTGTTGCGGAAGGCTAGCGAGGAGCCTCCGTGCCAATCTGGTTGCTAACATTTCTATCGTATTGTGACATGACTCACGACTGTTTCTTAGAAATTGGGGGATGGGGAAAAAGGAGAAAATTCTTTAATAAAAAGACACCAGGTACAAAGCAACGTTTTACTTTTGTTGTGGTAAAAAAAAAGTCACATTTTACAGATAAAATGTAGAACCCTGAAATACTGACACATTCTCTTATCGTGCACAATGCTGAGGTTCTCTTACGAATCACTTTAAAACTGCAATTAAAAATGTACAAAAAAAAGAAAAGAAAAAAAAAATCAACCCACAAAGCTTCTAAAAAAGGAACCCGCAGGCACTTCCTCTTGTGGAATGTTTAAAAAGTTAGCCTACTAAAGAAAACAGTCGACTTCTTGTGAAGGTTTTGGAGAAATATGTATCAGTTCATTTATTTGGGTATTCAATAATATCCTTGGTGATAATGCTGACTCCATGGCTTCTGACCCCAGAATTGCTGCAATAAAGGGATAAATAGTTAATTTTAACCTGGAATACCATAAACGTTACATTTCTTACAGAAAAACAAAAGGTGTTTAGCATCCAATTCTCCCAGAGCTAAAGCAGATTAAAGTGCTCTCAAATAGCAGCAAGTTCCTGAATAACTGAAGGCAGTTAAGAGTTCACCTCACTGTAGTAATGTGAAGCCAAATACTACATACCATTAAGACCGATAAGCCACAACTGATATTTGATATATCAAGACCATCAAACCAGACCACGTTTTGCACAGAAACCTATTTATAGCAATATTACCTAACATTAGAAGGTTTTGCTATCCAGTTTTGATTACACATTTAATTATTTCAGACAGCACTTTGAAACATTCAAGTTAACAATCACTGGAAAGATAAAGTTACGACTACTTACACCCTGCTGCCACTGGTTGTAGCCCTGAGATTGGTTTTTGTAGCCACGATTATTTCCCCTTCCTCTGAAGTTCTGTAAGAGGACAACAGTTTTTAACTACTTCATCTACAACTGGTGTTTTCCAAGTGTACAAATACCAGTCTTTCTATTATCACCAGAACATCACACACCATATAGAATCAATCTTTCAAACATGAAGTCTCAGGCCTAGGTTTAAACAAGGCAAAGTAAAAAGTCCCTGAAAAACACTACCTCACTCTCCAAGCAGCTGCTCCTTAAACGTGGGGCAAGAACCTCAGAACTAATAAGCCAACTCAAACTCACTGCCAGTGGTCTGGAAAGCCATAGCTAATCCAGTTCTGACTCACCCTATTTCCAGCTGCTAAACTGCACCAGGACAACTAAAAATACAACAGCTTGCCTATTTTTAGTTAGGAAATGCTGTAGTTGCTACAAGGATGTGTTATCTGAGCAGACAAAAGGATACGGTTCGTATAACTGAAAATAGAAAGTTAGCCCACAAAACTTCAAATGCAAGTTACAGAACAAGAAAGGGACATTGATACTAGTAGATAAAATACTGCATTTCCCCTGTTCATCACAATTAGACAAACCTGAGCCCTGTTTACTACCTTGGGCTCCATCTGCTGGCTCTGCAGCAACCCAAATTATGTTTTCAAGTAATTCCACTGACACCACATCAGTTGTTACCTCAGTTAGCATGTCTTTACTACTTGTGGTTGATACTAGACACAAAAACCAAACACTTCCTCCAGAGCTACTTCCAGAAAGTTCCCTAGGTGCTTGGTAAAGATACACCTTGATCCTAAGGCCAAACAAGAGTTACCACTATCGGAGTGTGTGGGACAGAATCAAACACAAGTCTTCACACATGCCCTAAAAGCCTAACAGGAGAGAGGTACAGTTTCAACACGGAACCCCCCATTTCAGCATCAGAGCTTCTTATGCAACACTGAGAGCTCTGGGCACATAGCAATCCCCCAAAAGCATCACCTGGTTGTAGTTTCCCCTGTTGGGCATTCCACCTCTGTTATAGTTTCCTCTGTTTGAGTAGCCACCTCTGCTTGGAAAGACAGGGCCACGAGGATACGGGTAGCCAATTGCACCGCTGCTGCCACCACCACCACCACCGCCTCCACCACCTCGCTGAGGCATGTTGCCTCCCCTCCTATTGTATCCACCACGATTGCCAGGGACTGCAGGGAGAAAGTTGCTTCAATCAAGTGACTGTTAGGTCTGCATTATTTCTGACATTAAGTTTACTGTTCAAAATAACAACGGTAGAGAAATAAGACATCCAAATTCAGTGCAAAAATTTCAGTGCAAAGATTTAAGTCGTAAATGGCAGTTTAACCATGTACTAACCCCCCATACAGCCCAGGATACAAACAAACACCAAACCTAACGTAAATCCTCAAAGCTGGGCTTCAAAACTACACGAACAGCATAACCCACGATCCTGCCAACCTTCACTTTCAAAGGTCGACAATTAACTTTGTGCTAATACACTGAACTTAACTGAAGTCAAACCAAGGTTCTCATAACCCAACAACTGCAATGGAAGTACTCCACCACCCCCCAAGAGCAGCCTCCAAACTTTACGGGCTTGTTTCTAAGCTCACCTCCTCCTCTGAAGTTGCCCCGCATGTTGAATCCTCCACGTCCTCTCTGACCCCTATTAAACTGATTTTTATTGCTTTTCTTGTTCTTCTTTGAGCCAGTGTTCTGTTTCTTTTCTGGTGGAAGAGACTTCTTACTCTCTTCTTTGTATTGTTCCAAAAGCTTCTGAGCTTCTTCTTTTTGCAACTCTACATAGATTATTTCATCAAAACATTCTGCTACCTCTGGCAGTGTGAAGTTCCCTATAATTGCAAAAACACTGAGTATTCAGCATCTACATTCAGGTACAGTCAAAGCTGTAATTTAATCACCTCTCTCCCACTCTTCCTCCCTCCTCCCCGCATTCCTTCAGCATAGGGACATTACAGAATTTGAGCATTTATGAAAGGTAACAGTGACAAAAGAAATAAACAGGTCTTCATGGAGTTGCCAGTACTGTGCCAAACCTTGAGAACATTCTGCCTATATCTTTTTTTTTCTTTTATAAGCCTCCACTCAGAGTACCAGTTTCTGCCAAATATGTCACTTATATAGGGCACTTTATGCCAAGACAGCTTTGTGCATCTGCATGAAGCATATCAGCATAACTGAGTAGTGTTAAGGACTGCAGCAGAGGGAACACAATATAGTGTTGTCCTACAAGTTACAATAGTCTTCCAGTTTTGATTAAGTACAACTGTTTAAGATAAAGTGATTTTTTAGACTTCACGTTTACTTAATCCTTTAAACAGATACTCAGCATCCTAAAACACAGTATAGGATTATGTTCCATGCCTTTCATTTTGAGAACTGCATGCTCTGGAAGATCTTTTCCCTCCACCTCTGCCTTCTTTTGTGTTCTTTGCTTGTAGTCTTCATCTTTTGGGCAAACAACAACTGCTTTGCGCTGGAAGCCTGCAAACAGGCACATTTTTCTCCTCTGCGCAGCTGCAGACACATTTGTCTGAAAAAAATGCAGTAACTTACTACACGTAGCTGTCATTGTAAGAGTTAAGGAAGTCAACTTATGGTGTATAGACTTCACCTCTACAAGAGCTTGCAATGAAGTTTACAAATAACTGGACATAAAGATGCTGCATAATGCAAAGTTACGAGCTCATATCCACGTGTTAAAACACTATTCCTCCCACATCCCATAAATCCATAGAAGTTCAGACAAGCATTTGTAAATAGCGTCTCAACTTTGTGTCCCCTGAACGAGTACTAAGTCAGCAGGTGAAACAACAGCTATTAACAATGTAACTTTAATCCCATTTAATTACTGCACTACAGCCTAATAACAGAATTTCCTTAACCATTTTTCACTGAAGCTTCTACCTGATCCAAAATGAAATTCCGCTTCTTACGAGCTGCAATCTCAATGAACTTTCCAAGACACTGTGGAGCTCTCTGCAGCAGTGTGTTAAGTTTTCCAGTGTCTGCCATCTGCCGCTTAAAACCTGCCACCTGCAGAGAGATTTCCCAGAGTTAATTAATGTAGCCCTGAGACATGTGGATGACATTTTTCTTTGCTAAATGCTTTCTGCATGGATTCAACAACTGTTCAATTCAAAGCCACAGCTACAAACTTGTAACCGCAATTCCCAGTCTCTAAGATACAGAGCTTTATAAATGACTCTAGGTCAATTAAGACAGCTAAATCCAAGGTATGCTCATAACATTACAAAATCATATCATATCACATATATCATATCCTCAGAACATTTAGCTTTAAAAAGAAATACTTTAACAGTCAGCAACAATTGACTTGCATAGCACCAGGAATGCTTCAGAATCCTGCTGTGCCACTATGAGCTCACAGCTCAGTGAGATAACATCTTTAACAGTCACTAGCTAGTGACCAGTAGCTAGTTTGTAAGATTTTTTTGATACAAAAGAACTCCAAAGACCCTGGATTTACAGCAAGCCTTTTAACATACCAACAACTAAAACGTCACCACTTACCATCATTTTGTCCATAATAGTGTTTGTCCCAAGAATGTTGTATTTCCCAGGATTTGCTGCTGCATGTTTGGTAACCCATGTAGTCTTGCCAGCTCCAGGCAAGCCAATCATCATCACCACCTATGATGACAAGTTCTATACTTGAGATACTAGTTCAAAGGTTTTCTTTAATATGCAACTTACACTAACAAGCCTAATGGAAACAGGGTGGTGGAACAGGGATATTGGAGGGGTGAGGAGTCAGGGGATACGAAGCACTAAAGCTCCCAGACAGAAAGGTCAGTGCTGTGCTATCTCCACAACTCTGGTGTTATCAAACAAGAAACCTACCTCACAGTCTTTCTTTTGCTCAGGTCCCTTTGGTCCTCGGACCCTATCCTCCAAGGGGACCTTCTGGATGAAGGTATACTCTTCTGGTACAGGAAAGTAAGGTTCCTCCTTCTGGCCAAAGTTGAACTCAACTGCACAGTTATGGCAGAGAACATGTGGGAAGAGTGGCCGCCCATCAAGAACTTCCTTGCTTATTTTGAATGCAACACCAAGCTCTTGTCCATTCTTGGAATATGAGAGCTCCACTTCATCACCATCAAAATTCTGGTTTTCAGACAAAGCATCAATTTGGGTAAAATTACTCACCTTGCTCTATAAAGCTGCATTTGTCATTTCACTATATTGGCTATTCTAACTGAATTTCTGTAACACTAATACATCATAAAGGAACTACTTAATTATTTTCTGTTAGGATGAACTGCTATCAACAATAGCATTGTTTAAAATCTGTTGTGTTCACCACCACCACCCCACATTCACACCTGTTTGGGAATATGCAATCGTAACACATTGATGGCAGCCACTGTTGGCAATACCTGCTATTTCTACCTCCTCCCTATGTTAAACTTGTCTTGCTCAAAGTTTTTCTGTATTTGGTTTACTGCCTCTCACAAAGTAATCTAGAAATTCAAGGATGTTTTTCATTAAAAGAAAATATAAGGGAAAACTTACAGCAAAACACCCAATCACATCATTTTCATCAAACTTCTCACCAAAGTCTTCAGTCTCACAATTGCATGTCTTTATTCCTTTCAGAGAATACCCATAAGAAAATTCTTCTTCACCTGAAGAAATTAATTTAAATTTATTAAAAAAAAAAGGCATTTTCACCTAACTATCCAGAAATACAATCATTTTACAGCTACTTCAAAGTAAGCTGCTGTTCAGAATGTTTTGATTAATCCCACAACAAGCCACGACCCCCAAACCAGCTACAGCTTATTTTTATATTCAAGAATACTCTCACTTGAGATAGAACAGCAGTGTTTCCCCATCCCAGTTTTAAAAGCCTTAATGCTGCTAGCTCCAGATTCGTGTTGACACAAAGCTGAACTGCCAGATAAAGTCATGAGCAAGTATTTTTAAACTCTAAAGACCTGATTATGCACCGGTATACCTGTACTGTAGTTAGTCAGAAAGGCTTTCTGACTTTAGTCTCCAGCAGCACTTACCCCTCCCATTTTAAAGGGAGTTTAGCAGACCTTCAGCCTATGCGACAGCTGAGGATGAAGCTGCAAGGAACAAGCTAACAGAAGTGTCAAACACAAGGACTCAGATGGAACTTAACAAGAAAGCTGCTGCTGCTGTCAGAACACACCAATTAACACATGTTTCTTAAAAAGACATTTCTCAGCAACAGATATTACCTATAAATATCATTTATGATCTGTTCCCACAGATCTAATCTTTCCTCCTAGCTACTTTCAGAAATAAGGGTTCTCCCATCCAGGCCAAAAGAAAGATACTGTGGTTATCCAGGAATTTTAATTCACTGGTTAAATTTTATACTATGCCCCACCCTTAAAGAAAACTAAATTAAGTGGGAAAGACCCCTTCTTCCTATTTATGGCAGTACATGGAAAAGACAAACCCTTAGTATTGTCAGGTCTTTAGGAACATTTTCAACAACCCATACTTAACCACTGAAAGAATTAATTCTCAGATCTTCAATGCCTTTTCAGATCTGAATACTTAACGACTTTATCTGGTCCCAGTAATAAGCTTTCCCACACCATGTTCAGTGCATGATCCAAGTTAAGACCATTTTTCAGAACACACAGGCTATAATCACTAGCTTTCCCCATCTGTTGAAAAAAAAAATTACTTAAAACTTCAACCACATACACAACAAACAATAGAAAAATAGTCAAATGTTTAAGCCTTACCAAGCAACATTCCACTTGCATTCAGCGACCAGCCAACTCTCACTTCATGTATGTCAATGTCTTTTGTATACAGGTGTTTAACAGGAATCTTTTCTGTAACCTATTTTTAAATTATTCATTAAAAGGTATGTAATATTTATTAGACACTACTGAGATGGAAACACAAAGGTAACATCTGAAACCTTTACACTTTGGTTAAATCGTTGCTAAGTCCGAGTAATCACCTTCTGCAAAAACAAAACATGCTTCAGTGAAACATGTGAAACCACAAGCCAGTGACTAAACAGTTACATCTCCCAACTGATCAATGAAGATGCAAGATAGCATATACCTTTCCAAGCACTTAGTCATAGCAGTTCATCTCACTGGCCAAAAGCCTTGATCCTTTTGATATGATATTAAAATTACAAACAAGATATATGTTTTTTGGTTAGTTTTTTTTTTTTTGTTTTAAATAATCACAGTAAAGTTGGGATTAACAATAAATTACTTCGCCAATAAAGTGTGGTAATGGATTAAAAATATTACTGCATATAGACTATTACACTCTTGTGTCCCCTGTCCAAAAGACAACTTCCTGGGCGATTTGCCAGCCTCTAAACAACATAACCAGATTCAAAAAAACCT
The DNA here is from genome assembly GCA_039877255.1 of Loriculus beryllinus. Lineage (NCBI taxonomy): Eukaryota > Metazoa > Chordata > Aves > Psittaciformes > Psittacidae > Loriculus > Loriculus beryllinus. The sequence goes on along the minus strand of JBCJKH010018378.1, from coordinate 16,308 downwards.
TATCTAAAAGCACTGGACTCTGTAGGCAACCAGCTGTTTTCCAACTGCCTTTGCAAATGTCACCAAACTAAAGTAACTAATAGGCATCCTACCAGTTTCCAGAACCGTGTGAGCCAGGGTACACCGAAGTGAAACTGATTTGAAAGTGAACAGGGCAGTAAATACCAGCATCAATTTAATTTCATTGGTCTAAGTTATAGGTACCAAGAGACACAGGAATCACTTGATGCAAGAACATGGAAAACGCGATCACTACCCACTCCTGGTAGCAGTTAAATTTGCAAGTACTAAAGGGAACAGAGTACGTATTTATATACACAGCTACATCAAATGCAAAGAAGCCTTTAACAGCGATGGGTTGTTTCTTTTTTTTTTTTACTTAACAAGCTTTGTGCCTCCTGTTACTCTTTTGTCAACAACTTGGAGAAATCTATTTTCACAAGGCTGACTGCTCTTTTCCATTCCTACCCTTTAGGTGAACTCCTGCACTGCTAAATACACTCATTGTGTACACAAGTCAGAATCATTCAGGTTGAAAGGGACCTCTGGAGGTCATCTAGCCCCACAGATCTGCTTAGAGCAGGTCAAACTCAGAGGCTAAGTAGGAACAGAAAAAAAGGACTGCTGGGATAATTTATATCCCCGAAGAAAATAAAAAAGAAAGAGCCAAGCCAAGCGTTCTGTAATCTCCAGAAAGCACAAGCAAACCTCTAACTTAGTAAGTACCGAAACTCTGCAAGTGCTGATGCAGGAAATTCTTGCTTCAAAAATGAGCTACACATTCTTGTGAGCTGCTTTTTTTTTTTTTTTGTTAAATGGAAGTTTTTAGTAGAGGTTTTCCAAATTGATCCATCTTTTATCAAGAACCATTTTACAGGCTCTTTAGAGAAGGCCTTCTGAAAATCCTGCTCACCTGAACTGGTTTCAGCCAAGTCCAAAAAAACTTGAAAGAACAAAATCGTATCTAAGCATGCAAGTAACAATCTCCCATAAAACACCAGTTTAACTCACCTTCATCTCAAAGCAGACTTTGCCTTTAGAAACTCCATAGGAGGCTCTCCCTCCAGCCCAAAGGAAAGCGAAGCTTTCCATGGTCAGAGAAGAAGCACTAAAGCGGTCTCTTGAGATTTTAAAATGCAGGTCACAGTTATCTGTTAACATAAAAATCATTGTTTACTCTCATTACAAAATTAAGTACAGTTGTCCAACTTCATGCACCAAAGGTGATTTTCAAGACAAACTGCCAACAACTGCTCAGCATCTTTCAGGAAATCAACTGAACACATGCCTAGACTGAGCTGCAGGCTGAAGGTCAGCCAAAATCTCATGAAAAGCTAGCCAACAAGAATAATTTTCAAGCTGCCATCTTCACTTTTGTCACCAAATTCCCTCTATTTTTATCATCTGCTTGAAAACCTGGCTTTCACCTCACCTGTTTGAACCCTGTCTGTTACTTATTTCCACCAATACAGAGCAAATGAACTTGCATCATGCTCTGCATTTGCTAGATACCTTTTTTAAACCTGCTTACCCCTCATGCCCAAACCTAAGGGTGGCTGAGAGGTAAACAGGAAGACAAGTATTTCCGTGTAAGTACTGAAAGTAGTACTGTCTTGGTTTACGTTTACATAGTCCATCAGCAAGTCCAATTAGATTAAGCTAATTAAAGTCAGTTAAGTGCAGGAAGGGTAAGCATGCAGAATGTGGCAAGAGAACCTACTTCACCTAAGAAACGCCATTTGCACTACAAATTCACCTATTGCCCTAAGAATGTAAGTGGAACCTTTTATAGACATCTTCAGGCTGCACACTGAATTTTGAAACTTCTCTTCTAGCTATCTTCAAAAAGACAATGCAAAATGGCAGCACAAGGTGCAGGATACAGCATTTGAACTCCCCACAGTAAGGAATCCATAGAAGAAACTTCAAGCCTATTTGACAGTTATATGAAAGGAGCAAAATGAGCAAGCAGTGAGTTGTTCTGCCCTGGTATAAAACCTGCATGCCACCCTAGTACCCTGAAATACAGCCTTCCCTGTATTACTGGTAACTCATGCACAAGAATCTTGTGGTTGCATACAGCTATCCCCAGTTTCAATACTAGTGATTCCAATGTTCTTTCATTAGTACTTCTGACTTTATTTATTTCAGGAAACCCAGATAAAATCATACTGAATAAACCCACCTGTGAAGGTTGCTTTTAGGACAAGTGAGAACAGAACTTTGAAGTTTACCTTCCTTGTTAGACACAGCCCTTAACAGCACTAAACCTCTTTTATGTCTGGATCACTATGGTCCATAAAAGAGAGCACCAAATTGCTAACATAATTCAATCTTAAAGCTGTTTGATTCTGATATCTGAGTAGCCTGTTGACACTTGAAACGAAAAATAACAAAAAGTAGGAACTACTCAGTTACTAGGAAAATCAGAAGCTTCCACAAAGGTGACTACCTACCAGGTTAGCAGCTAGAAACTTGAGATTTAGTCACCAAAATGTCAAGGATGGTATATCCAGCAATTCACATGATTGAAATGAATACCTCCTTCCATTACAGAACATTTCTCCGGAGAAAAAACCCACCTGAAGCCACTAACAAATATGTCAGTAAATGCCAAAATTTAAGATATCCTTCCATAGTGTTTGAAGAATCAAACAAAAGTTCAAGCATCACTTAAGTTTCCTAATACTGCACCAAATCCTTATACTTACCCTTGAGAACATGTCAATTTTGCCCCAGTCATGGTGCATCACAACAGTAGTAACATTTATAATCCGCCTCAAAAGCCACAGTTTGTAGGTGCTTGTCCACTTTGATGCCCTCCTGACCTCCTTCTCTGCCACTCAATTTGCACAGATCACCCCCAAATTCCCAGGTTGCACAAACGGGTCATTTTTCAGCAGGCCTTACCTGATTTTGTTACATTTATCAGGAGATATGAACAGAGCCCCAGCAAGTTATGCAGAAAGCTCACTTCACAAATCGTATTCTTGTAGTCACCTACACTATCGACTCTCAAAACTTTCTGAAATTAAAAGTTCATGTGCTGTATAATTAGTTTCCCAAACTGTTTTTAGAGTGTTAAAATGCACAGTAGCACAGACTTAAGAGGAACACAAATCTTGTTCCTGCTAAAGACTCACATATCCCTCTACACTGAAAATGTGTGAGAACACCATTGCTTTTCTTTTTTTTTAGTTATTTGGTAATGGAAGTTAACAGATGTATTCACTCCACATTTCAGAAAATGTTGTTTTCAAACTAAAAGCGTAACATTGCATCTTTACAGCATAAAGGAAATTGTTTACTCACAAGTATCAAGACAAACCACTGTGTCATCAAAATGTTCATCTTCTTCTTCAACAGGTGGTTGAGGTGACTTAGCCCTGAACAAAACAAAACCAACCAAAATATAATTAAGCTACACCCATCTTCACACTATTAAAACAAGCGTTTTTTCTTTTCTTCTCATTCACAAAATGCTGTCCAGCATCACGTTTATTTACCTGCTGTACTTATTCTCCTCAATGTACTCAAAATATCCACGGCCATGGTCTTCACGTGGTCTCTTCACTCCTCTCTTTTTCTCACCAGGTTTTTGTTCTGCTTTAGCATCGCCTACAACACAATTAACGATTAAATTACACAAAGTCATTCTTCATGATCTGAAATAAAACGCTACGTGACCGTTCCAACTTTGGAAACTGAAGAATCTAGAGCACAAACCCCACAATGCTACCCTACAGAGGATTCCGCTTTGTACCAAGATAAAAACCCTCATCTCGAATTTTCTCAAAGGACCCAAAAAACTTGTCTGCTAAATCATCCCAAGCGGCCGGCACACCGCGCACGGCCGGTGCAGCGCTCCACGTTAATACCCACACACACCGCTCTCGAGCGGCGAAGTTCAAGAAATAAACCAAAAATCAGACAAAAAAATCCCTCCCGCGCCGCCAGGCCGGCACCTCCCAGCTCCCCCCCCCCCTCTTCCCCCGGGATCAGGACATTCCGGGCCGCCCGCAAGGACACGGAGCGGCCCA
>JBCJKH010018374.1:16918-31205 GCA_039877255.1 Loriculus beryllinus | reverse complement strand
CTCCCCAGCATCCCTATAGGCCCCCTTCAGATACTGGAAGGCTGCTATGAGGTCTCCACGCAGCCTTCTCTTCTCCATGCTGAACAGCCCCAACTTTCTCAGCCTGTTTTCATATGGGAGATGCTTCAGTCCCCTGATCATCCTCGTGGCCTCCTCTGGCCTTGTTCCAACAGTTCCATGTCCTTTTTACGTTGAGGACACCAAAACTGCACACAATACTCCAGCTTTTGCCATGTGTACTTCAGCTACGGGCTTTTTAAAGAGACACACAGTGTGGTGCATTAAAGTCAAAGGCAGTACTGAGAAAATCCATTTAGGATCTTAAGCAAAAGGTGATTGATGCTGTTTCTTGGTATGTAATGTCACTGCCATTTATCAATTACTGAGAATCTTACTTTCAAACTCTTGTGTGCCATTATGTGTTCCCCAAAGTGAGATTGTGTCCAGTTAGTATTAGAGCAAAACTACTGTATAACTGATAGATCCATATTGGAACATTTAATCTTGAATAAGCTGGGCTTAACACTATTCACACGATTTGGAAATGTAGGTATAATTTTAGGTGCTTATCATGTAAAAAGAATGAGAACAGAGTTACTGACATGAGAAACTGACAAGAATGACTCTTCAAAAGATTTTCTGTGGTGTAGATGTGAATTGTTAGTAATGTCATGATTGAAAATGTGCAAGAATGCTTCTCACTTTCTGCTACTGTCAGTAGTCAGAACATGTGGTAGGGAAAGGAAGGGGAAAGCAGCTGTTTCATTAAAACTTCTATATGCAAACATGAAATACCCAAATAAGTAGGGGCGAGGGGGAAGGGTTTGTTGTTCTTTTTATTTGTGTTTTTTTTTTTTTACACCTAAAAGCCTTAAAAAGAGATGCATGTCCTGAAATCCTGAGCACCAATTGTGGGAGTATAAGGGCAGTAAAATAGAAAATAGGTCTCTTGTTGTGTGTCTTCATTCATATGAGGAAGAAATGTGATTAAAGCAACTTGCTTTGTCATGGTGCTGGGTTGCGTTATCCATTGCAAACAAAATAGTTATTAACATGTACATGGAAATAATTCACAACCTGAAAGAACAACAAAGTTACATGGATTTCGCATGTCTGCAGAGGTAAGCAGGAAATCCATAGCCTACCACAGACATATGCATTGGGAGAATGCGACATATTTCAAGCAGGGGAATCTGATTATGACAGAAAGTTCCCGACATGTGAAAGATTTGTTTCAGTGCTTTTTGCACAGGTGCTTGCATAACATTTTTGGAGCCATACAATAAGATTTTATGTAGTTATGTCAGGCCAAGACTGAAGGGATTTCCCAGTTCAATTGTCTGTTTTCAAAACCTGGCAGATTTACATTAGGATTTTTTAATCTAATAGTAGAGTTGCAATGACACTTATTCCTTGTTCTTCCTTTTGTCATGGGCAGTAAGCTTTAGTTTATTTTCAGATCAAGTACAAGGGTACATTTTTAATAAACTGGTGTAGTATAGTAATATTGCCAGTTGTATAATGCTTCAAGCTGTGATTTTATGTAGCTTTGCTAGAATGAAAGGTCAGGAGGCCCTGACATCTCTCTTATCAGTTCCATATCCTTGGGCACATCACTTTTCCCATTTTGAAGTCAATGGGGTTTTGTATGTCAAAAGCAGAATTGCTTGTTTCGTTCACGTGGCATACTGAGTTATTAACAGAGAGAAGATACTTTTTGGTGCTATTAATATTACCTAGTTTGAGATGTGGCAAATAACTGGAAATGATATGACAGAAATTAACTCATGAGTGACATTCAAAGGAAATTTTCTAATTTGAGATCTGACACTATTCCAGTCGTCAAAGTGTTAGTGAATATTTAATGGATCAGTCATCTACTGAAAGGATGTAGACTGAATTATTTAAGGGCACCACAAACCCTTCATTATTTAACCCTTGAAACATTGAAATTCATAACTGAAGCTTAGTTATTCTGATGTAATTTTCATTCCCAGGCTTGCTCTCATGCTATCTTATTTTTGATTACTAAAACAATATTGGACAACACAGTACAAGAAAAAGTGAACAGTTATTCTTTAGTTGCTCTATCAGAGTACTTTTATATTATTGCATAGTGATACCCACTAGCTATCCTAATACCTTTAAAATAAATGTTCTAAAATACTGTAGTGTTAAATGAATGAATAGTAGTTCTTATAAATCTATAAGACCATTCCAGACAAAACACTTTCCATTAACTACAGTGCTGCTTCTTAGAGATGGTGTTTGGAACTTGTATTGGGTTGAACTGAATTTTGGTCAAACTGCTGCACCTTCATTACCTCTAATGGATTTATTACCTGGCTATAGGAATTTGACAAGGTAGTTTCTACACTCTGCTTATAGAAATGCTTAAAATGTCAGTCCTCCATTTGTAGTATGTGCTAAATAAGAAATGCTAAATAACTAGATTGCGTAGAGACAGGAACTGATTTGGTTATGCTTTTGCATTGTCCCTGAACTAAGCATCATGCTGTGAACTGGTTTCAAGTTCCAGACATGATAATCCAAGAATATAAACATTCCCTGATACGTTTAGTTCAGGATCTACTTGTCTTAAGGCTAGATTGTGTAGACAAAGCCTGTGTGGTAGAGTTGGTATCTATTCACACTGATGGCATAAATCAATCTCCTATCTAAAGCTTTAGCTCACATGTGATTGATAATTCTCCTGAAGATTCAGACAATTATATTAAAGGAGAAATTGTATAGGAAAGAAATTTAACTGCTTTGGCAGAGCAAACTGTGTATTCCATTGTTGTTGATGAGTCTAAATGCATATTTGAAAAGGTAAGTATTATCAGGGCATAGACCCAATCCATAACTCTTTGCCTCATTGTGACGTAAATTTGGCAGTGTTTGAACCAAAAGCTTTCTTTCTAACTTCTTAAGATTTTTCTTCATTATCACATTATTTTGACTGGAAATGTTCACAGTGTTCACAGAAGCATCAAGACTTGCCAATGCTTTATAATGAGAAAAGGAGATAATAAAGCTAATTTTTGAATGAAATTTTAAACACATGAAGCAAGAGAAAAATTGAATTCCTTAAACTGTTCAAAGGTTTGTCTACAAACCATTGGATAATACTAGATTATCTTATGTGTCATGAATGTTGGTAACTTAAGAAAGACATATTTAGGGGTTAGACTCATTCTGACTAAATAATCTCTGTCTATAGCATTATTCAATGTATGAAACTATAACCAAATGTAATCCAAAGATATTAGATCCAGAATTTATCTTCTTTTCTCATATAGAATAAAATCAAACTATAAAAGTAATAGATCTGACATCCCCATATTTTTTCCAGTGAATTAAGAGGTCATCACTGAGGTAAGACTTTACCTCTTGCCTCTTAGAGTTGCTACATGAAAGAAAACTAACGGTTAATGATTGCGAAGCATAGCTAGTTAATTCTTTCTCTTCCCCACCTACACATAATGAAACACTGACATTTGATTTCTTGAAAGTATGGCCTTTCTCTAACCCTGCTCCTATCTCATTTTCTGTATTTCCCAGCCTTGTGAGCTTCTGTAATGTCTATCAATATAAGTCACACTGAAAGACCAAGGCTTTGATAGCTAATGTTAATAACATAAATTGAAAAGAAACATGAGATACACAGAAGAATTTTATAGATCACACTGCCTGAGTGGAGAGGAGCCACTAATCTCAAGGCTGCCCTCCAAATTAATTTTTCAGATTAGCAGTTTAGCTCTTTTTTTTGGTAGTTTTTTTTAGTTTTTTCTATTTTCTATTTCCATCCAAGATGCTAGTTGTATTTTTTAAATGAAACTAAAATGTGTGCTACATATTGCATACTGACAAAGCTAAATGCGCTTGCTGAGATGGAAGGGTGAAGGAGAATTATAGCATATCAACACTACACTCAGCTGTCTTTCCCCGTCCTATTTAAAGAGCCCAAATTAAGTGCAACCTTAGAGCTTGACATGTACAAGCCAGAGTCCTAACATTCCTGGTTTCCACCTCTGTCTAAGGTTAGATTTGTTTAAGGATTTGTGGATAAATTTGAATAAATTCTTATTCATCAGTTGGGTTGATACAAGGAGAGGACATTAATATTTCTTATGCTAAAAAATACTAGGAGCCCTGTTATATGCCACAGTAATAAAGGCAAGTGTAAACCTGTTTTAAGCTAGAAAGAATGATTTGCATACTTTAGGCAGGGAATTATGTCTGAGCTATTATGCATCAGCAATTAGCTGATGCTAATATGTTGATGCTTTATTAATGGCTTCAAGGTGAGGAACGTGTATTTCTTTGCCTGTCAGTAAAATCAAGGTGTGCTTTCTACTGAAAAAAGGCAGTTGGGATTAAACAGCCATTCCATTTAGTAGGACTATGAATACTGCTGCTGCACTTCATGTTCCTATCTCGACGTCTGGAGGGCTTCAAGTACAACTGGCACAGACACTCATAAGATCAAGGTCAAACTGTCTGCATAATAAATGGTAGAAAGTATTAATTCACCCACAGATGTGGTGGCAGAGATGAATAATCTTCATGCAGTTTATCTATACATACGGGCATTTGAAAGACTAATGAATTACAATACAGTGAATCCTGCGTTAAGTGTCCCCCTCAAAGGTCTTTAAGGGACAGTTCAACAATATATATCACCTCTATGCTCTATGCTTTCACCAGAGGGTTATAAATTAGCTTTTCAGGTTTGATGCTTTCAGGGTGTTGCAAGAAAAGATATAATTTTTCTTAAATGTGAGTAAATGAATAGATAGTTCATTCCATTTTAGTTTTTACTACCTCTAAAATTAGTTTCCATATTCTGGTGGCTGAAGTCTGACATATTGTAAGGTCTTTTTGCAGACCTGGCCTTTAAATCTAGAATTAATATGCAGTTTTTGAAAAGTTCACCGTTGGCAGAATAGTTCTGTTGAAGTTGAAAAGCATTTTACCTATTCATTTCAGTGGAAAGGGTTAGGCCCATCGTAGGCCTCTGACACTATTAGGAAAGTTTCTAAAAGCTTACCCACCAATTTAGTATGTAGAGTAGTATGTTACACTGAGACTTTCACCTTTTCACACAGTTCCCATTTATTCATCATGACAGAGCTATGCAAAGAGCATACAAATTACTTCTTCAATATTTTTCCTAAGTCATAATTCAAAGCAGGTTTAGACCTCCGACTACACTGATATTCACACCTTGCATGTAATTTCATTAAATGTTTAGAGAAACATTGAAGTAAAATTGAGTTTCATTCAATGATTATTGGGCATTGAATGGAACGTGAACTTTGAGCCTATACACGTTCTCAAAGGCAGTTCAAGACATCTCCAAGTCAGGCCTCCCTTCTGTAAGCATTTCTGTCAGTGAAACTACTGATAATGAAATATTTGACATCGGTTTGTAGAACAGCAAATAATCACTGACATGATTTGGAATGGATTTTACTTCAAAGTAAATATCAACACTAGCTTCGTAAAAATGGCAGCATACATTCAAAGCTGACTGATGTTAACGGGAAGACTTGATGTGGGAGTTACATATTTCCTGAGTCTTTTGTGTGGTCACATATGATTAGGAAAAAAAGATATATTCTGTAAGTTACTTGCTTGCTGTTCTCCATTGATCTATTAAAATCCAGAAAGCTTTTGATCCAAGATACGCCCATTTTTCAAAAAGACAGATTTGTAGAAGTGATTCAGGTACTAGGTAATGGACAGGGGTTAAAAAAGTGTCCAAAAGAGGTATTCCCTCTTATCTTTGCTGCTATTTGCTTGGCACGGGTTAGTGCTTACATGGAGGGCACCTTTTCTTTTGCATCTTGAAGCCTTTAGAACTTGGTATTTACCTCAGCATTGGTACCTAAGATGTGCAAGAGGCACAAAGTGATAGTCTGGAAACTTGTAGTGATGCATGATTAAGATTTTTTTTTTTGGCTAGCATTCTGATATTAACTTCTGTACTCTGACTGCATTAGTTACAGTGTTAGATTTAAGGTTATGAATAGATTTGTTTGCAAAATGAAATAAGTGGTGCATTTGATGGATTAAATGAGCTGTGCATGATTTTTGTTTTCACATGCAGGCTAATTTGTGACAGAGGTACACACAGCTCTGGAGAGGCTTTATTCCCTACAGTTTAAATAAAATATTGATGATACATTTTATTCACATCCACAATTCTGTTGTGTTACAACTATGTAATATTTCATCATCGCATTTCTGAATCAGGCTAAAATATACCAGTCTTTTATTTGATGTGATTTGGCCATAAAATGCAAATATGGCTGAGGTGGGTGTATTAGTTACATGAAAAAAATATGAGAAGGGAAGAAAACGTGTGATTTAAAGCATAGTAAAGTGGTCAGTGTACTCTTTAGATTTTTAACTGACTTATTAAGACATACATAACATGAGTGCAGCAAAATTATTTTTATTATTCCAAAATGCACAACAGACAATACAGGTGTTTACAGATCTATTTTGAATAGAACATTTTTTCCATACTTTATTGCTACAGGATACTCTGTTTTGCAATTTAATTTCAAAATTCTCTCATTCAGAATGGAATAATTCCTGATATGAATAATATGTTTAGTTTTAACTCAAGTTTAAACTGTTTAAAACTGAAATGAGTGAGAAGCATTTTTGATTTACCTATTACTTTCCCACTTTTAAAACTTCACTTTACCAAATAAAATGTCTATGTAGATTAATCTTATAAATAACATCAATAGAACTAATATCTTCCAGTAAAAAAGCTAAAAATTAAATAAGTTAAAATATCTATTATATGAGAGATCCAGAGTAACAAATTCCCTTTAAATAAACATGTCTGTGAGGGTCTCAAAAGCAGACATGCCAGGTGACCTTAAGAGGTCGTCTACTTTATTCCTTTGCCTCATGGCAAAGTAACTTTATCTCTGTCATTCCTAACAGTTTCAGTGTGTTCTTGAAGACTTAAAGTGGTCACTACTCTACAGACCCCACTCCTTTCCTTCCTTCCTCAAACCTCCACAATTTATTTCAGTGTGTAGCTGTCTGTACCTTTTGGAAGATTTGTTAGTGACAGCTCTGGATCTTTCATTAGTTGTTCTGTTCATTATGAACACGGAGAACTGACTGTTCCTGTTCTCTTTGCAACAGTCTTCAAGCATTAAAAGGTTCCACTAATTTCCTTCTCTATTACCTTCCATAAGCAGAGCAACCACATTTATTTAAATATTTTTGTCCTAAGATTATCTTTAAGCCTCTTTCCATTATTATTACTCTTCTGTGGGTTTTCTCCAGTTTATTCAACAGCTGTGTCCAAAGCTGGAAATTACAACTCAGCTGTGGCCCTTATGTTGAACTGAAATGTGAAAGTAGTTTGTGTCTTGTAGGCTCTACTCCTTACGTTCCCACTTTTCCACAGCAGTAGGATAATGTTGACTCATTCTTAGGTTCTGCAACCTCTAGGTCTTCAGCTCTGAACTGCTGCTGAACCAGTTGCTCTCCTGTGATTTTTCTGATGAAGAGCAGTATATTTTAATTTTCCTGATAGGATTTCATTCAGTAGGTTTCAGATAATTTTCCCAATACTATGAAATAATTTTCCGTTCTGATTTAGTCAGTCGTCCAGCTTGCTTCCAGATCATCTCAACTTCATATTTCCTATTGCAGAATTAGGTTGCTGCAGAACTCTATGAACTTCCATTCTCAGAAGGGACTACTGTGAATTACTTTCAAGGCATGTTGTCACACTATGTTTGTACTACTGGGATCAGCTGCCTCTATATTCATCCCTAAATAACTTGTGAGACTCCTGTGTTAAATAGTGTTAAAAAAATCTCATTGGAACTACACAGCAGAAATGCAGGAATATGAAGATTAGAAGTGTAAAAGAGAAGAAGAGGCAAGGGCTGAAGGTATCAGAAGCAGCTTCTATAGACCTATGAAAAAGATTTTAAGGAAACTGATGGGTTAAGTAGGGAAGGCCTGAAAAGTAGTTTTTGTCAGTAGCTCTTCATTTTGGCCTTAAAAATTATTTGTTTCAAACTTGGCAGGTTTTAAATAGCCTTGCCTATAATATTCCACTTAAGCCCCATCAGTACCTTTATTTCAAAGTGAATGTTTAGAGCCAAGCTGCCATCTTGTGCATCCATCACTGGTTACTCCCATTCTGACTGAAGGAACAGTAGGATGGCCCCAGGCCTCTCACAGTGCAGTCAGTGCTGTCAGTGTCACAGGTGTTACAATGGCATTCTGTAGCTACTGGGTATGAATAAAAAGATTCGGGGTGGTCACCACAGCCAGGGATCTTCACAGTCTCATATACAACTTCTTTGAAGGTGCATGTTTGCTGAACAGATGATACCGGTGGATATTTATACACTGGATCCTGAAAATTACAAGAAGGAAATACCTATTGTGAAATTTGTTATGGGGTAGAATTTACAATTTTTGTTAAATAAAGAACCTTGTGAAAATTCATTAAACTGGTGAGGATTTGGATCAGACCCTTCGAATTTCAGCTGGATCCTTGGATTTCTCCATTTAGGAGCACCAATATGGCAAATTTTTATCATATCAGCAGACAATCTTGCAGGTCAGTTGCTGGAGTCTTCAAATTATTTGGAAAAGTAGAGGAATATCCATAGTAATGGCTGCTTTGTTGTATTCATTTGTAACCACAGATTGAACATAAGGCAGAGATCCAGATTGTAATACTTTACACTCTAGTTATGTAATATAAACATAACGTGCACAGCTAGTTAAAGATCTGAATTTTAGTGTATCTTCTCACCCTTCCCTTTGTGGTTCAGATTTGCTGTGTATCTATTCTCCTGTCAGGCACAGCAGTTACTAAACTTGTTCTTTCACAAGGCTCATCCTGCATGTATTCATTATGGATTGCAGAAATGGGCTATTCATAAATCACTTGGAATATTTAAATCTGGTGCCTGAAATTAAACTTAGGACTCTTACCCTTGTGAAGCAGTATCCCGAGCACCACGTGGCATTCACTGTGATACAGAATTCACATTCTTCTCTTNNNNCTGCTATGGTAATATTAGTGAGCTGACAGCTATAGCAACAAAGTGCTTTCCAGCAAACTAACAGCACGTAACAATGAATTGTCTTCATCCTGTGAATGAAGCAAAAAATATATACTGGAGAAACATATATAGTTATTTTCAACAGGAAATATTTATAGAAACAGACAGAAATGGAATCGTCACATTATCTCAAGTGGTTTTATAATAGCTTTCAGAAACATCAGTGAGAATAAAGGATAAAGCCATTAAATAGATTTATCCTTATGTTTCTTGTTAAAGGAGGTTGATTTTCCTAAGCAACTGAAATGACATGTTGGCAAACTTTGCAGAGTAATAATAGCAAAGTACCATACCACTTTCAGTGAAATATTTTTATCTATATTTCTATACAGAAAATGTCTATAGGCAGAAAGAAAAAACAGCAAGGGGGAAAAAAAAAAAAGGAAAAGCAAATCTACTTTTAAGAAACAATTAATTACATTCAGTGTATGCAATTTGAAAGAAGATTTCTAGCAGTAGCTGAAGAAAACTCACCTGTATTCTGCTTGCCTTCCTGGTAATAGCTGTAGTGAAGAGAGCTCTACGCTCACCTTTTATACTAAATCATGTGTAACTTATACCTGGAGGATTTCCAGTGTATTAATGCAGGGAGCATTAACTTGGCACTTGGTGAAAGAGGATTAACGTTCAGCCAGACAGTGAGATTAAGCCTTCTTAAGACGTAAAAAGGAAAGCAAAACATAGGAAGTGATGGTGAAGGTTACTGTCTCAATGTCTACTTAGAAGTTTCACTGGGTTTGATTCAGTGGCATTTAGAAAGGGCTGAGCTGATCCACAATTTGAAACAAGGTTGAGAAGCCTGATTTTGGAAAAGTTCAGGTGTTCTGTCTGTGTTTTATGTCAGCTCTCAAACTGATAGCCTTGGGGTGCAGGCTGGTTCTCTGGTAATTCATAACAGAGGCATTCCTAGAATGGATAATTCTTGGTTAACGAACACGTTCCTGAGTTTTAAAGTGTTTCAGTTGCAATTGCTTTTCTCTGCATTAGGTTTTACCCAGTGAGCCGCATATGTACCTGTTTATTGATCTGTGGTCCAAGAAAGCTAGTACTGTGAGTTTTGTTAAGCCATGAGTAACTTTTCTTTACCATTAAACCTTTCTTTACCATTTCACATACCACTGTGGTTTTTCAAAATTCAGATTTCTACCCCCATGTAGCAGTCCTGGGTCCTGTCTGTCAAATGGTCACATTTTGTTAAACGTACATAAGGGATGTCTGTATTGTGGAAAGGGACTATTAAGATGTCATAGTGAGGCTCCATACATGTTTTCTGCCAGTGATCTCAGATCAAGTATTGTCATGTTACAGGGAAAATGCTAATATGTTTAACAGGCAACCTTGAATACATTACCTAGTTTACTGTGAGGCTAAAAGATTCTATGAGTACTATGAGTACTGTGAGTAGTGTCCCCAGCTCACTGCCCTTCTCCTGCATTCACAAGTTAGTGATGTGTGCCTCTACACCAGAATAACAACAGAGAAATCACTTTGTTGAGCTTCATCTATCACTTTTGGGGAAAATGACTAACATTAGCACTGTATTTACTATCACCTGCCCAGAACAGCCAGTCTCGCTTTGTTATGACTGCTCTGTTGTGGCCAGTCTGACTTTTACAGAAATCAATCCCTAAAAGAGAACCAGGCAAGGACATACAGTTAAAAGTATTTCATCATGAAAAGAAATTCTCACTGGCTTATTAGTTGCCCTGCAGACTGAGTACTTTTCAAAATGGCTTTTACAAATGAGCCCTTGAAGTATCTCATGCCTTCCTGTGGTCCCACAGACAGGCCATCTGTTCCAGTTTCCATCCAGGCTGCAATACCTTAATTTGTTAATGAATTTCCTGTCACACTGAAGTTACAAAGTGATCCACATATTTTTCCTGGACATCTCCTTTGTTTGAATTAGACAATTTTTGACAATTATCTCCTTTTTGTTTGAATTAGAACGCAGCTCAATTAAATATATAAAGAAGTCAAGAAAGCAGACATCTTCCTCTTTACTAGTATGAACTCTATGATGGTTTGATAATGGTCCTTTGTGTCATTTAGCGTCAACATAGTCTGTCTTCTTGGAGAAGATTCTCACTTGCCAGACAAAAGCTGATTATAATTTGTTATATGCCTGCTGAGGGTCTGGCCTTTCTAAGTACTAATTTATGCAAATTAAATAAAACTAAATTTGTCTGCTTGCAAAGGACAGTACAGAAAATATCTAATCTCTCAGTTGCAGTGGTCTGTTTCATGGTTTGAAGAAATCAGTCATATTCAATAGTTTCACAAGCTTAGCCCCTTCCATGCTGTTTCTCCCATCCCCTAGTTCCTTGCTCTGGCCCATTCAGCCTCCTCACATGTGACAACATAAATTAGGGAAATCATTCTGATTAAAAGGGAAAAAAAACCCAACCCAGCAGTGTTTTACAGCATTGGTGTTAATCCATATCAATTTGTTCCACAATGAGATGAACAGCTGTAGCAGTGAAAGTGATGGGATTGATTGGGGATAGGATTGAGGGGGGAGCTTAACAGGGAACATTGTAAACACAATACAAGCAAGAATATTTCACTTCAAGGACATTTGTTTCTGTAATCATTAGTTTTAGGCTGGCTCTCTAGTTATCATCTCTGCTAAATTCATAGTGTGAATAAATGAGTATGCATTTTTAGGGTGATAGGGAATTACAAATTGAAATCAAGTAACCACTACACTATCATCTGAGGAGTGGTAATTTGGTGTGTTGTTAGTTGGTTGACTTTGATTTTGTTCTCACAGCTTCTGTTAGAAATGTACACTAAAGAAATTGCTTCTTGTGATGGCCAAGATGCTGGGTAAGTACATGTTTTTCTAAAATTATTAGTTCATACCTCTGAGAAATGTCTGTATGCTAACTAATACTCCTTCTAGCTTATAATCCCATTTGCTAAAAAAAGATTGTGAAGTGAATAGCAATTGTTATTTATCCAGGGAGCTATCATGTTCACATGTATGTGAACATTACATGTAGGTTCTCTGTTACTGAATTTTGAATCTATTTTTGAAACAGACATGCTTTCCATTTTAAATTGTTGTGATTTCAATTTAGGGAGTAACGTCAGAGGAAAGAACACATCACACTGTGTGCCTTTTCACATGCTACAGCAATATTTAAGTAGCGGTTTTATCTGTTTAGTTCTTAAGTAGTGTTGCCCATCTTAGATTTAGCAGCTGACACGATGCTTCTAGGCTGAATGCTAGGTGTTGCCCAGATTGTCAAAGAGGAATTACTGAAGCCATGCTTCTGTAATTCTGTGGTGGTTTATGTTTCAGGAAAGAGAAAGTTATTGTGGCATGCCTATACAGAAAGATTCAGACAGACCTGCATGTGTTCTGCAAGCACTTGGAGCTAGCTAAACTAGCTGAAATGTCTTTGCAAATGGCCTGTTTGTATTGGGGCAAAGCAATCTGTGCTCTTTCTCTGCCTTTCTAAGATTACTATTGGGTCCATTGTGCAGAATCCAAGCTGTAGCAAGCCCTATGAGAGGGCTCAAATTGCTTCAGCTTCCTGTAATTGCATTCTGATTGGAAAAGGAAGAGTTGGATTGGAACAGCTAGTGCTTCATGTTCAAGACCCCTGCCAACAGAGATTGATGTGTTCCTTCTGAAGTGAGTGGGGGAATCTGGCACAATATCTGATATCAAAGGCAAATTTTACCTGTAAATTATTCCAGCTGCAGACTAGCTTTAGCTTCTAATATATTCTCTTAAATATGTCAAGGGACGTGATCTTAGGTTTGTTAGATTCATGCTTGTGGTTGCATGTTTGAGGTCTTATTAAACAGATGTTACTGCAGGTAATAGTTTCTGCATCTACAAGCTGTTTCTCATGGAAAGTATGTCTCAAGTCATGTATAAAGTGCTTAGATTTGTGGCTTAATTAAATTTCTAGAGGTTAGAACAGAACAAAGAGTTTGTTCTCTTAATTTTGGAGTTGTGTGCTTCAGTGGCATCATACTGAGTATAATACGTGCTTGTGCCAAGTTACTTCTGTCCACTGCTTGTCTTGACTGAGTATGCATCTTCTCCCCTTTTTTATGTTTCTCCAAATATTTCCTGCACAGGTCCAAATTTAACCTGAGATATTTAAAGAAAAAGACCTTATTTCTGCTACCCAGTGACTGGCTAAATTGATATCCTTGAAATACACAGATTGCAAATTGCTTCTGAATCTGTGCTTCAGGACTCCCTGTGTGGAATTGGTATTTTACAGCACAGCAGCACAGGCCTGCATTAAGTAAATTGACTGGAGTATTGTCTTTCCCTTTTGTTGCTGTTGTTTTTCTTGCTTGTTACTAGTGGGAGGTGACTTTTGTGATTTTATTATTCCTGCATATGCCTTTGGGGTTTACTGTGGTTCTTACTAAAGTTATTGGAGAGACCTTTATTGGCTTTAGTGGTAACTGCATTGGGTAGTTGATCTCTGTTGTTCAATAAAGTTTTTACTAAGGCTGTTTTAATTTCCCAGCACTGATGGTGCAGAACTGTGAAGCAGGTTGGACCTGCTGAGCACATAGCTGGAGAGTTGAATTTAGTTAGTGTCAGCTGAAGAGTTAATCATTAATGAAGAACTCATGTTGCCACCCATATGCAAGCAGAATACTTCATCCTCAGGAGTGTAAAGAAAATGCTAGAATGAACTGACTATGTATTTAGCAGCATAGAAGTTTAGAAAGCTTTTGAGGTACTGGTGTCCATTACTTGGTGTAGTCTTTTACATCTGTGAGAGACTGATCTGAAATCAGACTCCCCTGTCCATTGTCTCAAAGACTGGTCAGAGAAGCTTAGATGGAAATCCACCTATCTTTGCCTCAGAGATGGGTGAGAGGAGTTGAGATAAGACTCCAATATCCATGGCCTGGAAGAAGGATGTGAGGACCTGAATTGGGACTCCACCATCCACTGCCTGAGGGATGAGTGGGATAGAGCTGAGATTAGACTCTTGAGGATTGGTGTGAGGAATTGCTACCCATTATGCCAAGAACTGCTGCAGACACCTGTGTGTGTGCAGACATGTGCAGTTGAAGAGCAAGACAAGGGAAACTGTTCCACCAGGAATATGTAATACATGACATGAAGAACAGGGGTACTCCCCCCAACTCATTATAAAAGGGGGAAAAGGTAA
>JBCJKH010018374.1:0-14386 GCA_039877255.1 Loriculus beryllinus | reverse complement strand
CCTGTTGTAGTGCTCACAGTAAAGAACTTCTTCCTTATATCTAACCTGAAAAAATTGTGCGTTTCTTCTGAAACATTAGGTTTGGCAGGACTATGCCTTATTCACTTATAGACAACAGCATTGGCTAGTTGTTTTCAAACTACAGCTTGATACTTAAGGCTTATTTGAATCTTGATGATGGTGTGTATTGATAGCACAATAAAGCTGATGCAGAACAATTCAGCACACTTGGAAAATGGCTGAAAAGCCCATGTTGTTTGGGTTACTAAATAAAGCTGAAGATGTCTGACCCATATTCTTTTTGGAAATACAGTAATTTTTAGGTCAGATTGCTTAAGAAAAATAGGTTTAGAAGAATGCATACATCCATAGCCACTTCCAGCTGTGATTTTAACATTTTATCTGACCTGCTATATCTACAGTGTTCACTGCTTTTAGGAATTCTAAATATATTTTAAGGACTTTTCTCAGCAGTCCTCTGGAATCTTTATTCTAGGGTACGAGGCTGTTGTTGCACTGGGTTTAGTGTTGGAGTTGCTCTGTGAACTGTAGGAGTTTGTGATCAGATTGTCAATTTGCAAAGAAGCTTTGTGAAACTACTGCAGGAATCGGTATTGCAAAGCTTTAATGAGGAAACACATCTGAAGCTTAAAGAAAAAGCTTTACAGATACCGGTCCAGTATATAGCTCTGTACAAAAACCAAATCTCATTTCTTAGGTTACATTAGCAGAATGATGAAATAAAACCCCAAATGCTGTATTTGGCTAAATTTCTGATGAAGGTGTATTTTTTCCAGACAATTGTATTTAAAACCAGAGGCTTTAATTCATAAATAAGTACAAAATTGGCAGGTTTGGGCTTAAGCTGAAGTATTAACTTTAGGTTATTTGTATAGGTTATAAATTTATATAAATATTTGTAGAATTTTATTATTGTATAAATTACTAATTTTCTAAAATGAGTAAGAGATGTTAAACCATAAATATCTGAGCACCTTAAGTACCCTGAATTAAAGAAAAATAGAATGTGATAGCAGTCAGAAAATCACTTTTACTTAATTCAAAATATTGGAAACCTTTTTCCTACCGAAGGCTGAACACATTTTGGGTTGCACTGCACAGGCCCCATATTTATTCAGACAAATGCAGGTTTAGATATGTCATTTGGAGGTGGTTTATTTAAGGTATTGTGTTAATGGCTTCTTAATTTGATGTTGTTTCGTTGGTGATCATTGGATGTTGAGTAGCAGGGAGCATAAAGCAGTTTGTGCCATGTTACAATATTGTCCTTTCAAGTCCTCTCCAGTCCACAGGGAAAACTTAGTTATACTGCTCCTGATAGGCAACAGGAACGTGACACGCTGTGATGATCTAGGGGATGTGAATTGTAGTGACCAGAAGCACTATACTAGGGTATTTAACAAATAGCTGTGAGGGCTTAATAGGCAGCAGGAGCCTTCTGTGTTGTGTGACTGAGCATTCACTGCACCAGACTGCTCCAGTGAGGTGTACTGGTTGCTTAGCCAGTTATGTAGATACTCATGTGTCTGGCACTTTGTCAGAAGATAGAAAGCCTGCTTGTGGCAGAAAAGTAAAGCTGCATGATGGCTGGAAACTCCAGCCAGAGTCTTGGCTGTACTGACATCAGAAAATACTGTTCATCATTCCCTTTAGGATCCTGGAGTCCCTCTTATCTTGCCAAGGACCAGAGAAACTCTTCCCACAAACATATCCCCACCTCACCCCCCATTACGGGTATCATACCCTCCTCACCTACATCCATGGCAGGTGTTGGGTAGTGAAGGCCCACTCAACGGATAGGTCTGTGTGGGACGCCAGGCAGGGCACAGGGGTAGGCAGAGAAATCAAATGGTGGTGTGGGAGGAAGGAACAGGGCAGGCATCATGCAGACAAGTGGAACGAGCCAGCCTGTGAAATGTGGGTTCCTAAATGTGGTTAAAATAACCTTGAAATCGGATACCTGTAGTCACTGATGGCCTTTTAAAATATTGATTTATATTGTGTCTGTTTCAGTATCAGACAGCTGGTTTGAAACGGAGCAGTCTAAACACTGTCTGCTGAACTTTACAGGCATAGAAAAGTCACTGAGCTGAAATCCACTTGTACTGCCTGAAGAAGAAACCGTCCTACTCAATTTCTTTATTAATTACATAAATAAGGAAGAGCACAGCTGCTGACAATTAAGCAGTTTCGTGGCTCGTTGGGGTGCCATCTCGTGGTTCTTGTGTAAAAGTTCACGTTGCTAAAAGGTGCTGCACAGCTAAAGCAGATTTTGCAGCATTGCGACAAGCAAAACTAAATGAAACTGCACTTTAAGCCTTCTGGCTACTGGCCAGATTCCTGCTATGCTCTGTCCTTTCTAGATCTAGGTCTGTGCAAAAAAGAGGTTTCAGAACTCTCACTGTAGGAGTGGTGATTATACACTAGTCTTTAAATGCAGGGACATTATTTTGGGCCTTTTTGCTTTGGCCCTGTGTATGAGAGGCATGGAAAACAGTGCTCAAGAAAACATGGAACATTAAGCATAATCATTTCTGCTGGTGTCTGAAATGTAGAATTGCTCTGAAAGCGGATAGGAAGACTGCAGCCCTTCCACTTCTACTACTCTTTGTTTGGGAGGCAGAAAGAAGATGTACATAAAAGTATATAGAGTGCTTTTCTCCATCTCATTTCCACCTCCTTATTGCACAGCTTGGATGCTGAGGGGCATTCCTCCTCTCTTCAAGCAGCCTTTCCATGTCCTAAGAGGGAGCCTCACTCATCTCTACTATTTTGTAAACCTTAAAAAAGAGTAATATTTACTCCAACTTGTACTCCTTGTTTTCTATATAATGTTGTCAAGTAGGTTGTTAATGGAAATCTGATTTTTATTAGTCTTTATTCTTTCTTTCAGTCCTCAAAAAGTAGGGAGCTTTCAATAGGATTAAATGGTTATAATTTTGCAGCCTCCTATTGATATAAGGAAAGCAAGTGCCTGGAAAACATAAAGTTAAAATACTTTTAACTTAACTTAGGTCTAAGATAGAGAGCAATGTTTGTGTTGTAAGCCTGCGGTGTGATAACAGAATTTAGTAGTCTTACTAACAAGAGTGAATTATTTCTTTCCATCCTTCTAATTATCAGTTAGTTTGGAGACAGTGACTCCCGAACATCTGCTAGCTTAAGATATTCCTTGTCTGCCCATCCTGTTCTGCTTGCAATAAATTTTGTATGAAGGTCACACTGTTCTAAGTCTTTGTCAGCTATCAGAAACTTGCAGATATGGTTGATTTCAGCTAATTTGTGATTACTGGGGCATCCAACTGTGCCAAAGGTGAAAAGTGCACCCTGAGGGAGACTGCTTACTTCATCTTGAAGACCCCTGCCCACGACCATTGGAGGGCAGCGCGCAAGCACCGAAAGGGAGGTGCTTATGATAATGAGTACCTAAACTAATTGCAATATCCCTGTCGAACTCTTGGGAACCTAATGAATATGCATGTTTGTGTGTAATAAATACCTGCTTGCTTAACCCCTCAGGGTGCAAGTTAGGAGGAGAGATTCCCCCTTGCGCCTGGTGCCATAATAAATGTACCTGCTTTATAACTCTCTTTGAGTTGTAAAGTCTGATTTCGTGCTTCACTATTTTGTTGGTCTTGTCCACTGTTTGCTGTTCTGGTGTGCTGTAACATTTTATCACTTTTTAATTGCATAACATTAACATACATGGTCAGAAAAATGTTCCTCTTCTTGAATTCTAATTTTTATTTGAATTATTTTTATATAATGATACTTCAGAAAGAAACTGTCAATATACCTATCTATCTGCTAAAATTTCTGGGTGTCTGTAAATATTGTGAATCCCACAGTTGTTGGCCACATATGATTTAGTAGCTCCAAACAGAGGTTTTTGCTTCACATCTCAGTTTCCATAAGTAGCAGACATAAAATCTTCACAAGAGAGATGAGTAGGCAAGGCACTGAGAGAGAAAACTACTGCTGTATAATATGCCCTTTGCTAAATAACCTGGAAAGGGTATGTCTGATGTGATAGTGCTATAGATGCAATCTTGGAAGAAGAGCTGAGAGCTGATGTGTTCATTGCAGCCCATGGAATCTTGATGAGTAATTTAATAGGTGTAAAAAATTGGCAGATCTCTCACTGACCACAAACAACTGAGGTCTGAGGGTATGGGAAAGGTAAAGAGGTAGACTTCAGGCACCAGTTCTCAGTTTGTTGGGTTTGAGCATGTTAAAGAAAAATAGAAGGTTCAGTAGGTACTTTTGGAATCAGCTGAGAAAAATTAGTTCCACTGTAGGTCCACAACCATTCTCTCATTAGAGATAACCTTTTTATGGCTTCAGATGAGGTTGCAGGAAGCGTGTCACCGTACTTATGTGAGTAAAGTTGCTGATGAAATCAACTGATCAGTTCCGTTGAGAGAGGAAGCTTTTTAATGAGTTCCTTGGCTGGCTAACTGAGGTGACCATGATCCAATAGCCAATACTGGCTAAGGCAAAAGTGAGATCAAAGAAGTGGTTTTGCCACAGTGAGAGGACCTTCAGTACTATTTAAAGGATTCTAAGCAGTATTTAAGCAACTGTATTTTAGTGGCTTCAGATGCAGATATTTTAAGGCTGTGGAGCTGTACTGCATATTCTTATACATATTTTCACCTTCATACACTTGATAATGTATTTAAGGGTTACCTCACAGAGCACCACATGTGCTAGAGATGCCAGCATTCTCAATTTATCTTCCTGACTACCAATGTCATCACCTGCTCTTGGATACTGGATATTATTATAAAACTTGAATGACCTATTTAGTTGTTTATCTGATGAATTTCTTTCCTTCTACCTCCTTTTAGCATAAAACAGAAACTGTGGAAGGTTATTATATAGTTTTCTAAGACACTGATCTCTATATAATCTAGGAACCCTTAATAAAGAAACTGAAGACAAATTTATCATGAATACTATAATGATGGGGAAAAGAGGAATCCTTGCTTTTAAGCCTTCTAAATGATATCTACTAGATATTCTCAAGTTCTAGTCCATGGGGATAAAACCAAGTTTGAGAAAGAAATTACACATTCCCAACAAGCATCAGTTAAGACTCAGGATTTCAAAAGCATAGGTTTCCATGCAGATGACATGGTATACCTGTTTTCTAGTGGGTGTGTGCAGGTCAGAATTTTAATATCCAGACAGACATAACTCCCAGCCCACACTGTGAGATCAGACATATGCAAGTCTGGCCTTGGCATGATGTTCAAGGATCTCTCTGCAGCACTTCACTGAAAAAGTGCAACTCCTAGATATGCAAATTGGAATATTAAAGACGTGTAAAGACTATAGTTTGAGTCTAGTACTCAAGTATTCTAGTAGAGTCCAGTGTAAAACTGTCCCTCATACTCAGTCTACCCAGGTCTAAGGTAACAGTCATCTTCCAGGAGTTAAATCTTGAAGACATAACCAATGCTATTTCCTGAAAATATAAAGAATTCTTTTTTATTAACAGTGACAAAAAAGAACATCCAACTATTTGAGTCTGGATCCCTTCCAGTTAAACAAGACATGTATTTTCTTAATTAGGGAATGACTGGATTCTGCCTTTCAAGCAAATGACAGACTTCATATCATAGGAAATACATTATGTGAGAAAAATGGCTGTGAGTTTTAGGTGAAAAAGCTTATTATATCTTTTGCTCTGCAATGAACTGTAGGATACTACAACTAAATGGATTTATTGTCAATGAAGCAAATCTATGCTTTGTTACTTTTTTTTTTTTTCCAAGATTTCTCAGTTATCTGCGTGAGACAAAATAGAAATTTTTCCTGCTTTTCCTCTTTTTTTTCCTTGCCCATGTTTCTGGACAAGATACATAAAACCAGGAGAATACGGTACATAACATCTATAATGAAAAAAACAACCAACCACCCAAAGAAAACCAACACCACACTACAAAAGCATGTGGACAGCTGTATACCCGTGAGTATGAATTAACAGCATGCAAGGATTGTGAACTTAGCAACTGAAAAAGTAAGCAGAAACATAAAGGAACAAGAGCAAAAAGCTTTTAACACAGATTGTAATAGATCACCCTGATAACCTTGTTCAATTTGACTCTTCTATAAGCAAGGAGACTATATTAGAAGTTACTTAGAAGGTCTCCAGGAATGTGTTTAGTATTGTATTAGGATTTATTTACCCTGTTGCAAATAGTATGTGTATTCATTGCTGTCCTAAAGCTTGAAAACATGATTTGATTCAAAGATTAGGAGAAACCAGTTAAGTGAGATTAATAGAAACTAGGATGAAATAGGATGAAATATAGTAATAAATTGCAAGGTCATGCAGTTAGGGATTAATTGCAAGAATTTCTGCTATCAGCTAGAGCTTCAGCAGGGTATAGACTGATGAGAAGCAACACATGAGTATACTAAGCTGCAATATGATAATGTTTCAGCAGTGCTATGGCAGTGAAAATGACAAACATGATGCTCAGGTATATTGAATAGGGGAAATTAGTAATGCTGTACAGCTAAGACCTCAGGTAGACTGTATGTATGGTACAGGTCAACTGATTCAGATGCAGTTAAGCTGGAGCATGTGCATTGCTCAGATGAGTATGGGAAATGGTTGTAGGACTAGGGCTGGTTTGTGTGTTGCTCATGTAAAACAGAGGCAGTGCTATACAACGTGGCATTATAGAATCTGGCCAAGAAAACTGCTCCTGTAAACCCTAGCAAAATAAGGCTGAAAGAGATGTGTCTTTATAAATGTAGTGGGAAGCATGTATCAAGATGGCAAAATTCTTTACTTAAGGTACAGTGTCAGCTGAGGGATAAATAGTTCTAAACCTGCTAACGAATAAATTTAGGCTGGAGATAACAATGGATTTTAGAAGGCAGCAGGATCCCTGTTAGTAGGAATATGTTGTAGCACAGCCTCTCTGCTTTTTCTTGTCATTGGATCATGGTCTTCCAGATGGCTTTCAGACAGATGGAACAATAATTTCTGAGCTCAGAGACTTTCACGGTAGCATGTGCAGTCCATTCAGTTTGTAGCATCGACTGCAGCTGTGGCAGAAGAGTGGCAGTCTCCCAGTCAGGTTAATTTTATTATTTTGTAGTTTGCATTTACTATAATTCTGATAATAAAAGTCATTTTCTTTGCCTTTGGAAGTCAGGGCTAGGACAAATTGTGTTTTTAATAAGGTATTTCCTCTGAGATATTACTCTGACTTGTATTTTCTCCAGTTGCTGCCTATGTGCAATTTTAATAGCCCATGAAATTTGCTATAGCTCAGAGGAAAAATTAGTCATTAAGTTTTCTAGAAATTCTTCAAGGTAAATTTTTCATATTTAGATCTCATTGCAGCTTTATTTTTCTTTAGCACAAGGACATTTTGCTTTGGCAGGCAGTGTATCACTTGTACTCTTACAGCCATTAATAGCAATTCACTAGGGTTTCTTTTTGATTGAAAAGGTTTGAATTCGAAGGACTGCAAGCACACAGTATGACTTAAGAAGCTTGGAGGCAACAATGTTCATTTCTCCATTTTTTAATGCTTGTGTTTCTTAGCCTACATATTTTCTAGGATGTGGAGTGGTACCATCACCTGCAGAGGCCAGCTTACTTGTCTCGAGGCTGAGAACTGTGGACTAACAGTAGCTGAACATTTGGTCCTGAGAGTTTGACCTTGATTTCCATGCTTGCTTAAAGGAAAAAAAAAGGAATGGGCAGTTACTTTATGCTTATAGTGGCTCTTAACAAGCAAATTCAGTTACCAGAGCTTGTATATTCCTACTCGAATTCTGCCTGAACTGAGGCTGTACTGCCCTTTCCTGAAAAAAGGATTGTTAAACATGTTCTTAGGAAGAAGAAAACAAACAGAAAAGCCCCAAAGGCTTTGCTCTATTATGATTTTTTCTTTATGGCTTTCTTTAAGATTACTACAAAAATTATTTAAGCCTCTTTATCTGAAAAGACTGAAGAAGCAGAGTTATTTCATAGCAATATCTGGTTTTGATTACAAACAAATCTTATGTTGGGATAACCGAAAATCTGATGAAAATTTGGATGCATGAAAATATCATACATGGCCTAAGAATGAAAACACTTCAATCTGTTCCACTTCCAGGCTTGGTTTAATTGCAAAGTTTATGGAAAGCTGGACACTCTAATTAAAAAGCTGAAATCAGAATTTTCAAAAGCTGCAGACAAGTCCTGTAATGAACAGAAGAAATGGAGCTTTTGACAGTTCTTTGGATTTCTGATGCCATAAGGCAATTAATGTAAACTAGGTGACAAAATTAAGCTTTCTTTTGTTTCTTTAAAATTGCTGTTGGCTCTGTGGGAGCCCCAGTGTGTTAATTCCAATGTGGTCCTAAAAGGGAAGGCTGTCACCTGAATTGCAGAACAGTGGCAGAGGAGCATTGGGTGGATCTGTCTGCCATGAGAAGGATCCCTTGCTGATGCCTCTGACATTGGTGGAACTTTCCTGGCTTTCTGCAGGAAAATTTGCAAGCTGTTACATGCACAATTCTATGGCTAATTGAATGTGCAATTATCTTCATGACATGAACAAATGAAGTCAATGGTTTACACCCGGGAGAAGCTGTCCTTAATCAGTGAACTGAGAAAACACCAGAACACTGACAATTTGTACAGGTACCAGAATGGAAGAGGATCAGTTTCCCCAAAGAGCTTTGCAGTTCCCATTATTCTTGAAGGTTCATGTGTTCCTGCATTTGTCAACCCTGCTCTTGCTCCTGTGCTGGCTCATATCTTACTATCTCACAGAGCCTACAAAGACATATCAAAATGAGTCATTGTCCCTCCTTTATTAAGGGTAGAAATTCACCAGTTTCACAGGAGCAGGGACGCAATAACTAAGGAAAGAGTTGAAAGAGCATGGGGTGATAAACCAAGACATGCTGTTTCTTCAGTCTCAGTCTGTTCGTATCTGATGTGAACAAAGTAGATTCATTTTCATTATAGTGGGAAAATATAAAGGAAGATGCATGAAATGAAAATGCACATTGGATGTAGAATCCAATTTTAAACTAGAAAGATTTTTCTTTTACTTTTTTATTAATGGAGTGTATTTTGTGTTTTCGTCAAAACAGCCTTAGAACTTTACAGTCCATCCTCAGATGTCACTAGCAATGTGGGTTGCCTTTCATTTATGATTTTCAAATGAAAGTAAGTTAGCAAGAATTGACAAAGGCCATTGCAAACTGTTGCTGCAACCTCTTAGTTATCTAAGTTACTAAAGAACCAGGCCTTTACCAAAGCTCTGAAAAAAAAATTTTTGGATTAGGAAGGTTTTGGATTAGGTATACGGGAAAAAATCCATTGTGGGATAATTAATCACTGGAACAGGTTTGACAGAGAGGCTGTAGAGTCTGTTTTCTTGGAGATTTTTGAGACCTATCTATCTGGATAAAGGCTGAGGCAGTCCGGCCTGGTCTCATCTAGTTTTGAGCAGGAGGTTAGACTGCATGAACTCTTTAGAGTCCTTCCAAACTACTGATTTCATAATCATAAAATGCAAAGTGCAAAATGGAAGAAACACCACTACACTTAATGGCTTCTTGTACTAGTGTGTTTTGCAAGACCTCTATAAAATATCGAGAAATCAAAACTATTGGTCGAATTAACTTTAAGGTAGGAGTGAAATCTTCATTGCAATAATTTAGCCTGATTCTCCTTCAAGTAGCAGAATAGAAAATCAGACCACAGCTTGTAAGTACAGAACATGGCTCTGTATAGGTATAAACCAGTTGGTTTATTAAAAAATCAAATGCATATTTTTTTAGGTTTTCCACCTCCCTGCCTGATAGTTTTGAAGAATGAAAACAATATTTCTGTCAGCAGGACAAATAATAAAACCAATCTTCTTTCTGTGAGTCCACTTTTTCTAGTGAATTTTCTAGGGAGCATTATGAGCACCTGACTTGAATTTCATTGTGGATAACAAACCAGTAGAGTTGCATTTCTTTAAATTTTCAACTGTGCTTTCTTTAGTCATAGTTCCCTGGAGGAGTCTTTCTGTTTGACCTTCCAAGACAGTTTATTCTGGTGAATTGTATCCACTGTTTCAGTTACTTCTATTATGCTGTGAACGAAAGAGGAAACCTTTTAGACAGTTCAGTGTAAAGTCTCTGATAGTGATCTAGAAAATGTGATCAACAGCCTTTGAGGAGTATTATACTCATATGTCCCTCGTAATAGGGTCATATTTGAGTGCTGCTGTACAGGCATTGTATCTGTGGGCATTTCTGTGTAATTCACTGTAATGAGTGTCAGTATTTCCTTTAGTTGCCTTTTTCCTAGCTACAAGGTGAGTAACTCTACTAGGTTTTGGTTTGTTTCTTTGGTTTTATTTTTAATTATTATTTGAGCAAGAGTCATTCCAATAGTTCAACCTTCCCTGTTACATTAGATACCTATCTATTGTGAGAACTTGTCCAAGAATCTTGGTTAGCTATTAAATGTGATTAAATGTCTGAGATAAAAATTAACTTTGGGACTTGCTCTTTCCAAATTATGCCAAGGAAAATTATTCACATTGTCTTTCATGTAATATATAGAATCCATATACTTAAAATATTTTGGGATTTGAGGTTTTAATCCTGAATTGTATTTAGAGAAGACAAAGCCTTGGGCAACATGTTCTAGGATGAGGCATCCTTGCCCATGGCAGGGGGGTTGGAGCTAGATGATGGGTCCTTCACAACCCAAACCATTCTACAAATTCTATGAATTCTTCATAAACATCAAAAAAGTCTAATAGATAACGAAAGAATACTGAGATGTTTTTGTTATCAGTAGTCAGAAAGAGCTGGATTTTTTACCTTTGTGAATGAAATCAAATGCATTATATCTGAAAAGTAGTCTGTTCTTGTGCTTTACATAGCCTCCAACAATTAATATAATTGTGTCTAATGTGATTGCTGCATCTGGGACCCATTACAGCATAATCTTTGATTATCTAATTTCATATTTGCACTGTTTAATAGTCCACTGATTATATATCTTCCATACCACTCGTGAAGCTTTAGAGTATAATTTTACACAGTGTGAAACTGTGTTCTTTTTATATATTCATAGCAAGAAGAAATGATCAGACCTGACCCATATATCTGTACTCAGTATTGGACAGAGTATTATTGGGAAACTCTCAGCATCAAAGGCCAATTTTTTGCTGCTTATTCTTTAGAAGAAAGGATGATTTTTTTTCTATTTGCTATTGCATTCTGCATGGTGTTCTCTTTCTAGAGTTTTTTTAGGCCATGAGTTCTAATATTGCCAGATATTGGACATTTCTGTTGAAGCTTCTGCTGTCAGCAGCATGAGAATTTGGCTCCATAATCACACAGTTCCACAGCACTTTGTCTCAATGTTGTTGGGCTGTAGCTACAACAACTCCATCCATTGGCACATAATCACAAATACCCTTGTATTTGACAGAGCCTACTGGAACACCAAGAAACAGATTTAGCTTTCATAAATCAGAGATCATTACATAGGAGATACAGTACATTGTAATGGAGACTTAGAGTTAGATTAGAAATGCTGGTTTTGGATTATTTTCCAAGATTTCCAAGGCTTTCTTCCTTGAAAAATGTAGAATAAAAGAGTGTGAGAAAATAGGCTCTTTAAATCGTTTTTTCCAATTAATCAGTATGAACAAGTCCTGATATGCAAATATTGCCAAGGTATGAGCACTTATTCAGATCAGGGAGACAAAATCCAAGCTTTTCTGTGTCCAAGTAAACATTTCATGATGTATTTTTTAAAAATTCAAAATTAGATTGCAAAATATATATGTAAATTAATAGATTTGAGTTCAGGCTATGCAAGTAAGATTCTAGATCCTAAACTGACCCGCACACTTTAATGATGAATGTTCATTAAGACCGAAATATTCCATCAAAAAAGTGTCAGTTTTTGAAAATGTCATTAAAAATATTTAATCACAAAATTTCCCACAATTTCAATTAAAAACCATTTAGTTCAAAGGGCATGTAGTGACAGGACAAGGGGGAATGGCTTTAAGTTGAAAGAGAGTAGAGTTAGATTAGGTATTAGTAGGAAATCCTTTCTCGTGAGGGTGTTGAGGCCCTGGCACAGGGTGCCCAGAGAAGCTGTGGCTGCCCCATCCCTGGCAGTGTTCAAGGACAGGTTGGACGGGGCTTGGAGCAACCTGGGCTAGTGAAAGATGCCCTTGCCCATGGCAGGGGGCTGGACCTAGGTGAGCTTTAAGGTCCCTTCCATCCCAAACCGTTGAAGGATTGTAGGATTCTGTGAAAAGCAAATGCTATGATGATGAGCTGCAAGATCAAGAGGAAGTTAAACAGAAAAATGCCTGTGGTCTGCATACTTTCTGATGACATTTACTGACCAAGCCAAGCTGTAGGTCAGGCATCAATCATCCTTTAGGTTCTTAAAAGAGTTTTGATTTGGTGTCTGATTATATGTAAGCTTGTAAGCTATTTTTGCTGGTATTTAGTCTACTTAAACATGAGAGAATGTAAACAAGAAGAATCTGAACCTTAGAAAGAGCTCAGAACTTTGCTCTGCAAAGTGGGCATACCTGCTGTGTGGGCTATGTCTGCAAGTTGGCAAGTGTTGGGGGAAAAGTAGGCATCTGGCTTGTTGCAAGAATGACAGTTGGTTATAAATATAGTCCAGTTTAAACCCATGCTGCTGCCAGAATGTGGAGAAGAGGGAAGGACTTGTATTTAAGTCATGCACAATACCTCCCTAAGCTCCTTCTAGGGCAGTGCACGTTACTTGAAGCGTGTCCCATTTGTCTGTATGCTTAAGGCCACAGCCATCCCAGCAGTTGCATACTGAATGTTGTGTGAGATTAGCGGCTTGCAACTGTTATAGAAAAGCAGCAGGTTTTAGGTACGAAGCACACAATGAATATGGCACAGCCAGACCAATCTTCATTTCATTTAATAGAGATAAGTTCTGACTGTATTTACAGTCTTTTTGAGCTTCATTTGTTGCAAAAATTCCCCATTTTTTTATTAACTTCTAGGTATATTTGAAGGAAAACATATCATTCAAAAACATTGGTGTGGGGTTTTATTTACTTTTTTCCCCAGGTTTTTAAAAAGGAAATATTATTTTTTTGTTTATTCGCCACTGATACATACAGTGGGACTGTTTGCATGAGTGCATTTGTTTGGAAGTATCAATTTTCACAGTATGCAGTCTTTTGAAATCAAGTGAGCATCTGAAGTGAAGGTTACTGTGAGATGTATTGTTTTCTTCGCTGATTTATGCATTGATTCTATCCCGGCTTTTCTGTGGAGGACTAAACAAAAGGACACTAGAGCTATCAAACTTGAGCCTTATGTGTCCTTTTTGATAGTAGCTGCAGAAATTTGAATTGTTTGCTCTGTCTTCCTTTACTACTTTCCTCATCATTTTTGGTCAGTTTTAATTAGATTAACTTTAATCTGAAGTTAAACTCACCTTTTTACATGAAGCAAATGAATCTCCAAATAAAATGGTTCCATTAACTTCCAAGAAATGAATTCTCATTAGTTAAAACAAGTTCTTTTTTGTTGTGTGCCAGATAGGGGTCTGCATCTGCAAAATTACCATTTCAGAGGGCTGGAAGCTTTTTAAAGTTCTTTTTGTGCACAGCTAGGACCCATTCTGAGATAAAAACTTTAAATGATATTTTTATGTACAAACCATGTATCATAACTAACCCCTGTTTAACTCTCTAAACCTGGGAATCATGTCTCAGGATTTACTGTAATTTTCTGATGGCACTTAGGAATTTCGATAGCATTAATGAAAGTGAACCAGCTTGCTATAGCACAGGAGGAGGAAAGAACGTTAATGGCTCTCTAATATTATATAAAATATAATATATATACTATATGCAATATTATATATAAAACATTACGTAATATTATACATACTACTGTATTTGCATAATTTTTGTGTGAACTTTTTTCCTCTTTGTGATTATTTTATTGTTTTCCACTGTCATACTACACAACAATTATGAGTGACATCTTAGTGACATCCTCTGTACCTTTTCAAAATATACTGCAGATTCAGAGCCAGTCAGTACTTCGGTATCAGTCAAGAATGACAATCTTACAGTTGTAAAATGTGTTGATCTCAATCTACGACAGATAGAGAGAATTAGTGCTTCACAAAACCCGAATTTTGATGGATTTTGCACAGTCACATAAAGAAATTGAAGAGTAATTGGAATGAAGACTATTTTATATGCTCATCTATGTGTTTCTCAAAATAAGGCCTGTGGGAGAACAAGGTTAGGTAGCTGAGGCTGTTGTTGCTTGAAATGTGTTATACCATCACCTGCCATGAGCAAAA